>MAYD01511040.1:0-10277 GCA_001909325.1 Ruellia speciosa
CAATGCAGTTATAAAAAGTATTAAAGAGGAAATTGGTAAAAACTAAGAATGTAATACTAACTTTAACATGTATTCAGCCTCTGGTTTAATATTGCATGTAAAGTTTAAAACCAATAACATGAAAAAAAAATTGTATTGTTAAAGAAATTTAAGAAGATAACAGGATATAAGAATTTCATTGCAAGCATTTTCAGCTGAATAAATCAATGCAGTTATAAAGAATTAAAGAGGAAATTTATGTTAAAAAAGTAAAGATATAGAAATAGCAAAGTTGGAATAGAAGATGAAGTAGAGAACAATGTAGAAAGTGGAAAGAATAAACAACGATTATTTGCAGGGTAGGGTTCCAAGGTTGCCCTTAGAGAGAAGGGTAAGTGTTGTTGGAAAATAGAAGATGAAGTAGAGAACAGTGGAAGATTAATGCCTTGCTATTACCTTTTGGAAATACTGGTAGTTTTAGCCTATGAGTTCCTTTAATGATGCCCTCAAATGTCATGTGGTGTTTCTGAGCTTGCAGTTTAAGAGGTTTGAGCGATGGTACTTTCCATGAACAATTATCCATCTGTTACACTGATCTTTGTAGTTACTAATGCATTTGTTGTTTATTTGGTTTGATTACATCATATTGGGCAAATTGTTAATGCATTTCATGTGTGTTTGATTTGAGCATTTATTAACTCTTGCTATTTCCTTTAACAGGTGGACTCTTGAGGTGTAGCTAATTTGGTTTCTGAAACTGTGGTCTGTTGCATGTGTCTACCTTGTTGCCTTCAATTCTGCATATCAAGTAGTTCGGATGGATCATGTTCCCCAGTCTATGGAAATGCAAATGAGAATGGTCAGTCACATGTCAAACAATCCAGAACATCAGCATTTTTCAGTGTCAAATGAACACATGGGTTTGGTAGGTCAGGTGTCGAGTAATCCTGGGTTCAATCCTTTAATGGTACCAATTGATACAGTGGGACGTGGGGGATCTTCTGGTGTTACTGAGGGGTTGAGCCCAAATGGCATGCCAAGCCAACTAGCTAGTGAAGATGCCATTGCTCTGAACAGTATGACAGGCCACAATGCGTCATTGCCTATGAAAAGGAAGGCTGAGATGGGACCAATGGTGAACACATCGAATTCTCTGCCTAACAAGCTCCCAGCGCACATGGGAGATAATGCTAATTTGCATGGATTTTTGTCACCGTCAGCCCCACAGAGAAGACCTGGACTAGGACAGCCCAACTCAGGTTTGCCTGGCTTACAGGCTCAATCTGCATTGAATAAGAAAACCATATCAAGCGAATCCATGCATAATAAACCTGCGTTGCAAAGAGGGCGTCCTGCAAAAAAGCAAACTACCCAAATTGAATCAGCTACCAAGTCCCGGCCTGAATCATCTGAAGCAATAAGGTCAAAAATGAGGGAGAATCTTGCTTCTGCACTGGCTTTGGCTTCTCAGAAGCAAGATAATGTTGCGAATTCAAAGAAAGGTCAGAGTGATGCTGCCCTCTCTCAACAGAGGCCTATGAATACCCAGCCTTCTGATTCCAATTCAGCTTTGGATGATAATAGCAGTGGTTCTGGTTCTCAGGAGGTGCCAAAAGATTTGGCCGTCACGAGTACAACGAATGATCCTCTGGTTTTATCTACAGATCTTCCTCCAAATGGAAATAGTATGGACAGTGGGCATACTTTTCCAGAGTTCCAGTACACTTCCATTTTTCCTGATGTGGATGTACCATTCAGTGACAACTTTTTTGTTAAAGATGACCTTTTGGCAGGAAATGGACTCTCCTGGGCATTTGATTTTGATATGCAGAAGAGGGAGGGAGAGGAGGCTCAAAATGCTGACAAGGCCAAATTAGTGGAGGAAGGCAATGCTAATGAGCATGGAGATAAAGATAATCTACCAAGTTTCACACCGGAGGAATTGGCTTTCCAAATTGAAGCTGAACTTTTCAAGCTGTTTGGTGGTGTAAACAAAAAGTACAAAGAGAAGGGCAGGTCTCTTTTGTTCAATCTTAAAGATCGAAATAATCCAGAACTGAAAGAAAGAGTCATGTCTGGTGAGATACCTCCAGAAAGATTGTGCTCAATGTCAGCTGAAGAGCTTGCTTCAAAGGAATTATCAGAGTGGCGCATGACAAAAGCAGAAGAGATGGCTCAGATGGTAGTTTTGCCTGATACAGATGGTGATATGAGACGTTTGGTGAAGAAAACACACAAGGGTGAGTATCAAGTAGAATTTGAGCGTGATGATGGCATTGTGGAGGAAGTTTCAGGTGGGACATCAATGCTGTCACGCCCTCAAACTAAAAAGAAGACTGAATCCAAAAGTTTTAAAGATGAAGAGAATGCCGCAGTTCAGAAGAATGTGTCAGAAAATCAAGACCTTTCTGGTAGCCTGATTATTCCGACTGATGGGACTGATTTAATGCAAGGAATGATGGTGGATGAATTGAAGGACACTGCATCTCTTCCACCAATTGTTTCATTGGATGAGTTTATGGAGTCTCTCAATTCCGAACCTCCTTTTGAGAACTTATCGCCCAATGGATTGCAGAAGACCTCAGAGGCACATAGAGAAGAAAGGCCAAATGTTGTGAGCAAGTTTAAGGCCTCTGATCAGGCTTCAGACTCTTCTAAAGATGCCTCCTCCAAAAAGGTTGATTTTATTAAGAAACAAGAACCTGATACAACCATTAAGTCAAGTAAAAGTCCCAAGCAAAATTTTATTAAGAGCATTGCGTCAGAAGCTGAAAATATTTGGGAGGGTACTCTTCAATTGAATATATCATCTTCGGTGACTGTTTTCGGTCAATTTCAAAGGTTTGTGTATTTATAGTAGTTAATATTGAATATGCATATTGCCTTACTGCGCTCTTCACAGTATTTCCCTCTTACAGTGGACAGTAGTTGCTATAAATATCTCTGTAATCTAGTTGTCTCAATCAATCACCAGCGCCTTTACATATCATCTTTGTTACCTCATTGTTGTGATTATTGGCCATTTTTTCTACACTCCTAAGTTTATATTTTTACTAGGTGTTCTCGTTATGTTTTTCCTCTACCTAAAGGTTCTTTCGTTCTGTTGTTGCTTAAGATTGTTCTGTATTTTATCTTGCTTAGCTGATTATATTATAGCTTTCTTCAATTGAGTAGGCTTGCTTGAAACCCTATCTTGCTCAAGTCAACTTGATTATGTTGCTGCAATGAACTTAATAAACCTGATCAACTTTGTGTAATTACTATATTTTGATGTTTTTTATTTTATTTCTTGTAAAATTTAAGTTGCTGGCGACAAAAGTACCCTATTATATAGTATCTACCAAGTATTTCTGTTGAAACTAGAAAATTTTGTTCATATTGGTTTAAGAGAAGGAACCAAGTTTTTGGGGCAAATAAAATAAATAGTTTCCTTGTATCCATCAACTTGTAACAATGAGCTAGACTTCTGAAGCCTTAAAGCATTGTTAAGATTTATATACTCAAATGATTCTTAAGATGTGTACTTATTGTGCAAACTTCTATTTTAAATGTCATGTTCATGATGTTTTATAAAATTATGTAATTTGATTTCAGGCCAAAATGTATATAATTTGTAGATGCGCTTGAGGTCAGTGAAAGTTTGTTCAGAGTCCAATGTATTTACAGGGTGCTATTAATTACCTATATGCATATAAACTGCTTGAGTTCGGCTATTCTTTGATATGTTTTAATTTGCTTGAGCTGTATTGCATGATGTCACACAGAAATAGTGCATTAACTTTTGCGCGTACTTTGTTAAATTAACTACCAGCTGCAGTGACATATCACAAATGTATGTTTGTTTACTAAGTCTAGTTTAGGAAAAGAATATGATTATGAATTAATAATATTTGCTCAAGTCTTGTTTTTACCTGAATTGTTCGAACTTTTCTTTCACAGTGGTGAGAAGACATCTGCAAAGGAGTGGCCCACCTCTCTGGAGATCAAGGGAAGAGTTAGACTTGATGCATTTGAAAAATTCCTTCAAGAACTCCCTATGTCTCGAACTCGTGCAGTCATGGTATATCCAGGAATTCTTTTTTCTGTAACTAAACTCCACCCCCTTTGCAGGCCATTCGCTCTTATCCTGCCACTAAGACAATGTGCCTGCACATTGTTTGATAGCATTAATCTTAGTATAGAATCAGTATGGATACGCAGTAGGCCTGATAGAAAATATTCAAAAAGGACAAATTTGCTGGATATTTGTTCTTCAGCATATAAGCGCAACTATTTCCCCAAGGATGATTATTTTATATCACTTGTGAGAAAGCACTACAAACAAGAATCTAATTTAAACTGTATACCACAACTTCTTTCCTTTATATTACCATTCAAGGGTGAAAAAGGTGATGCAATTTTGTTGATGTGTTTGCAAGTATTGCCAAGCAATGGTGGAAGATTGTAGTTAATAATACCTCATAAGCAAACTGGTAAATAGGGAGGTTGAAGAAAAGCTATTATATAATTCATAACTTAAATTTTCCGAAGCCAAGTATACCGTTATGTGGTTTTTAAAGATGGTTTAAAGCAAATGGTTGCCAAGATTTATGAGTGTGCGCAACATAGAAGAAAAACTTATTCTTGGCCAGCAAAAAATCTGCATATCTTGTCAAATTGATGTCTGATCGCTTTCACATTTTTCCCATGTTATCATCTGTGCGAATTCAAATTTCGAAGTTTTTGCACCTGGTTCATTTTCTATATGGAAATTGGTGTCCATAAATTTGATGGGTGATGTTAAATCAGGAATACTTCTTAGTTATCAATGCACTACATAAAACAAAACAGGGGTATAAATGCTAAGTTCCCTTTAATTGCTCAATGCCGATGCCTGACTTGCTGTGCTTTATAATGTGCCGGTTTCTCTATTATACTACTGGATGATGAACTGATTATCGATCTAGTGTCTTACCTCTTTTAAAATCTTCTACAAGTTATAATCATGCTTCATAGTATTACTAATACGCCTCGACTCTCTTATTTGCAGGTTCTCCACATCAACTTGAAGGACAAATCATCCGAGAGAGGGGGTCGTGACTTTTCTGAGGTACCATCACCTTAATCCCTACTTAGATATAAGTTGCTGCATATCCCCTATTAAATTTGTACTTAGAGCAATCTTCCCTATATATACATACAGGCTGTAGAATCCTACTCCACAGATGAACGGCTAGGGTATGCGGAGCCAGTTCTAGGTGTTGAACTCTATCTATGCCCTCCAACTCCCAGAATGGCTGAAATGCTCAACAAGCACTTGCCCAAGCATCATCGCCCCGAGACAACCAAGAACATTTCAGCAGAAAATGGACTAATTGGTGTAGTTGTATGGAGAAGAGCTCATATGAGCAGCAACAGCAACATTTCATCACCTAATTCATCATCAGCACACAACAAACACATCATGAAAAAGCAACTTTCTTTTTCATCTACTACTACTACTACTACTACTACTACTGGTCCTAATAGGATGCAAAATTCATCTAATGTTAATGTCAGCAGCAGTACCCTTTCTAGGCCTCCTCTGGTTGGTTCTGTTTTTAATAAACCTGTAAAACCTGAACCCCTTGAGGAGGATGAGGATGATGATGATGATATCCCACCTGGATTTGGCCCTGGTGCAGCCAAGAAAGATGATGATGACTTGCCTGAATTCAACTTTTCTAGTCATTTAAACCCTCATACACCCGTTCCCAGGATTGCACCTCAAAATCTTTCTACCCATGGTTTGAATGTGATGCCTCCTCAACGCCCTGTGGATCAAGTTAGAGAGCTTATTAAAAAATATGGGCAAATTGGGACTAGTACTGGTGGTGGTGCTGTTACTTCTAGTGATAGGAGGCTTGGTATTGAGCCATGGAATGATGATGATGATGATATACCTGAGTGGCGGCCTGAGGCCCCACCTCAGATGGTTCCTGGCCATCGGCCACCTGGGCAATTACACCTGTTGGGGAGCCCACAGCGCCCTAGGGGTGGTGCAACCGGGAGGTGGCCGCCGCAAGGGCCGAGATGGAGGCCATACTAATTAAATCAATAAGAGAGAGACATTTGTGTAAATAAATTTTGGTTATGATTTAGATCTTTTAGTGTGTAGAACTATGTTGGAATTGCTGGGTGGAGTTTACGACTTTATGTAAACCTTTTGTTCTCCACTTTTATGTCATGAAGTTACCTTTTTCAAAGTCAATTTGGGTATTTGTTTAATCATTTGAATGTTTTAGCTTGTGGGTGTTTTTACATTATCTGCTGCAAGTCAAGCTTTGGTGTTTACATTATTCAAACAATGATATCATGAAAATAGACCCTTAAAAAGAAAAGTGTTGAGTCAAATTCTTCATTTTTTTGTGGTCTTTCGAGTTGTCTCGAGAATTGTCCAAAACAATCTGACATATATTGATGACCCAGTAATCCAACCCTCAACTCCAACCCATCCCATCAAATTGTATTAATCACGCATCCATCTTTCATCACTCTTACATTCATTGCACCCCAAGATTTGCATATTCAAACTACACCAATTACTCAACCAACCAAACCCCCTTTTCGAACATCAACATGAACTCCCAAGAACCCTCTTGAGTCTAGCTTTTTGCTCCGTTGTTAGTTTCGTGGGAAAGTTGACCCCAAACACGATTTTCAGATCACCATATCTTCCCGGCTCCTTGGTAATGGGCATGCCTTCGTTTGGAACTACTAGCTCATAATCGGGTCTAATAATGTCTGTTACCGGTATGGACAGGTTACGGTTGTCTAGTGTGGTGATCTCCACGGTTGTGCCTCCAATTGCTTGTGCTAATGTCACCTCATGATTCACAATCAAGTCATTGCCGTCTCTTATGAAAGTGTCGTGGGGCTTCTCATCTATTGCAAATACCAGATCTGCCGGGAGCTGGTTCGGTTGCTCATTTCCTTTGTCTTGGAATGTTATTTTGGTCCCTTTCTTCCATCCGGGCTTCACTTCAATGGTTAGTATCTCAGTTTCTGTCGATAAGTGTCTGAATAAGAATACGAACCCAAATTAAAAACAATGTCGATACTTAAGAAAACTAAGTTCCTATATATTTCACAGGATTTAGTGGCATAGATGAAACCAAGAAGAAGATTAAAGCCATATTTTGGCAATTCCATATTTAGTTTCATCAAATGCAGCCCATGCCATACATACCCTTTTGCATCAACCACTTGTCTTGAAATCTTCATCTTTCTTGTCGAACCAGTGTAAAGCTCCTCGAGACTGCAAGTCAATTTACTCTCCACAGGAGGTGGTTTCTTCAGCATATTCACTCCACCCACATCGCTAGAGTGTCTGAAGGAATCATCTGGCGAAAACCTTGATGACCTTCCGGCAGGCGAAGATCCATATGCAAACGGGCTGCTCCCAAAAAATTCAGCAAAGATATCCTCTGCACTTCTTGAATTGAACCCATTATGGCTCCCGGATGAACCGGGTCGTGGCTCGTGCTTTAGTCCCTCTTCACCATGCTGGTCATATGTTTGCCTTTTCTGAGGATCACTCAACACCTTACAACAATCAAGAAAAGGGCTTCAGAATCATCACATAAATTACAATAATAACATATTCCTCTGCCAACAAAGAGTGAATTCTCAATTACCAAATAAAAATTATACCCTAAAAAGATGCACATTGCAGAAAACAACTCCATTCATTCAAAGGCATGAATATGATATTTTCAACAAGATAAGAAAGATAAATCTTACCAAAAGAAAGCCATGAAAATTTAAGCAAAGAAACCAATTCAACCAACAAAACCATAGAGAAACTAATCCAATTTTCCTCACAAGATCTTCATTGAAAAATTTTCTCAAACACCTTAAGAAGAACTTCATTGCTTAAAAGCAAAACAACGCATACACCGTTGTTTGCAGGCACAGCATCTGCACTTCTCTGCAATTTTTTTTAGGAAGTTGAAACAAATCCTTTCGATTAAAGGAACATAGCATCACATACTTCATAGGCTTCGGAAATTTGCTTGAATTTGGCCTCCGCTTCACCCTTGTTGTTTGGATTTTTGTCCGGATGCCATTTCATAGCCAATTTTTTATACGCCTTCTTGAGATCATCATCCGTCGCGTGCCTTCCCACATTCAACACATCGTAATAATCCACACCCATTTCAAAATTTAAAGCGATGAATTCCTAAAGATTCTGACGCTGATCTTGAAAGCAGAACCAGAACCCTATTATTCACTTCCCGACTTCAAAAATTAAAAACTTAGGTCGCAATTTCCGAGGCAGCGAGTCATGCATTCAACGCATTCATGAAAATCGACATTTGCTGCGAATTCGGAGTGCTGAATTTGTTGAATGGGAATCGAAGAAGAATCAAAGGAGAAAAGGAGGAACGAATGATTGAAAGAATGAAGGAATGCAAATTTTGGGAGAGGCGATTTTGTCAGTTATTATGGTTATGTACGGGGACTTTCTGCAAACAGAAAAAATTAAAAAAAATAAATAAAATTGAATTGATTTAAAATTTAAAAATAAAAAGTAAGGGGGATTAGCTTTGGTCCTCGAAAATATTTGAACGGGTGGAGTTTCAAATTCTATTTTACTGCCCCATTGGCTTTTTTATGAGTACCGATTTATTATGCTAATTTTTATTTTCATAATATATTTTACAAGAACCAATGGATGATAGTTTGTTGGTAAGTTGAGTTTGAGTATAAAGAAATTATACATTCAAATCACCTCTACCAGTATATTGAGAATATTATATTGTTTACCAGCTATATATGATTAATTATAATGGTATATTCCTCCCCTTTATAGCTAACAATAAAATAACATACAAGAATCATGAATTTTTACCACTATTAGTTCGGTACAATATATATAAAACCAACAATGGACCTATACGAATTCAAAAACAATAAATACTCCCGTACAATAATAAAATTAACCACTAGTAGTGCTATCATTATCTATCCGATTAAGAGTGTTAAGATCCGTCACTTAGGTGGGTCGACCAGGTAGACCTGACACGATGAAACAAAACTATGACAGTGGTTCGTCAATTCATGACCATGGATAAGTGACACATGGCCAAGGGTTACCAAACAATCCAATGCCATAGATTTGGTATACATGACCGTGATTGAGGCTGTGAATATGGGCATGGTTGAGGCTGTGGAAACTGGAGATCAGTGAATCATCATCAGGGCCATCGGGCACTGAACCCCAAACTATCCACCTCTCATCACCATTGGTCCTGAACCTTTTGCTTGTCCTTGAAATTATAGTATAATACTCCCTCCGTACTAATTTACTTGTCACCGGACATCTACTCCTCTTGGTAACAGATAAATTGGTATGGGTGGAGTAATATCTAATAAGTTATTATACCCATAATACTTTAGAATATATCAATTAATAAATGGAATTTTTTTTACTTAATGTGATTCAAATTCTCACGAAACAGCCACCTTTACCCTTCTTAACCCATCGAACAATGCTCGCGTCTGAACTCTCCGAACTGGAGTCCTCTGAGTATGCCGGATCCATCCCCCCAAAATAAGGCTGGTCCAGCGACCAAGATGTATGTCCACTCTCTGCGACAGTTTGCTTGTCTCAACAATATGCTTCTGCCATCTCTCAGCAGCTCTCTGCCTACAGACGGAGGTGTCATCACCACGTGTCCTCGTGTTCATGGTCCCGATGTACTCCTTAGGATCGCTTGCCTGGCAACAACATTTGGGATTGATTTCTCGGCTCCTTCCCCTCATCCTTTGCAATTATTAACAACTATTATTAATAATAACATTTGCATAAACTAAAATTTAAGTAAAATTTAACTAACACTAAACTAAATTATTCACAAATTTAATTGAAAATAGTCTGCAATTAATGAAACTAATTTCTAATAAAAATAAAAATGCGCATTATTTATAAATTAAAAAACAAAAAACAAAAAAAAAAATATGTTGGGGGCGCCCCCCACGTACGCCTCAGTGCGGTTATATTCTCCGGGTGTTTTCTTTTACTTTTTTTGACAAAAGACATAATTGGAGCCCCATGAAATCTTTGTTGCGCCCATGTTCTTAATCTGCCATGAATTTGGATATTATTTGTTGGAAGAATCGAGAGAATTTTAGATTGAAGTTTGAAAAAATTTGATGAAATGAAAAAAATTAAAGTTTATTAAAAATTTATAGGGTTAGAGCAAAATTGTCTTTTAAGGAGCGATGAATAGTAACATCTTTTTTTAAGGTGAGGAAATTGCATCCTACTTATATTC
>MAYD01511129.1:0-13995 GCA_001909325.1 Ruellia speciosa
GTATAAACTTCGAACTCCCCAGAGTCATCAGGAAGTACCAAAACGGAGGCCTCAGTCACTGACTTCTTGAGCTGCTCGAAAGCCCTCTCACATTCCTCATCCCAACGAAGTTTAACATCTTTCCTCAAAAGTCGAGTCATAGGCTTCACTATACTAGAAAACCCCTCAATGAAGCGGTGATAGTAGCCCACTAACCCCAAGAAACTGCGAATCTCACTCACATTCTTCGAGGTCTGCCACTTCAATACTGCCTCCACCTTGGCCAGATCCACTGAAATACCAGCCCCAGAAACTATGTGCCCCAAGAAGGACACCTGCTCCAACCAAAAGTCACACTTCGAGAGCTTAGCATACAGCTTATGCTCTCTCAGAGTCGTCAACACTGTCCTCAGATGCCTCTCATAGGCCTGCAAGCTCGGCAAATAAACTAAGATATCATCTATGAACACCACCACATATTTATCTAGCAATTGTCGGAAAACCCGGTGCATCAGATCCATAAATATCGCTGGCGCATTCGTCAACTTGAATGGCATAACTGTGAACTCAAAGTGGCTATACCTCATCCTAAAGGCTGTCTTAGGCCGGTCTGCCTCGGGCACTCGGATCTGATGGTACTCCAATCTCAAATCTATCTTAGAAAACACACAAGCGCCCCTCAACTGATCAAACAAGTCATCGATGCGGGGCAAAGGGTATTTATTCTTCACTGTAATATGGTTCAGCCCCCTATAGTCAATACACATCCTCATGCTCCCATCATTCTTCTTCACAAACAAAACCGGTGCACCCCAAGATGAACCATTGGGCTGGAAATAACCCTTTTCCTATAATTCCTGCACATTCAACTCCTTCAACTCCATCGGAGCCATACGATAAGGTACTTTCGAAATAAGAACAGAACCAGACATAAGCTTAATAGTAAATTCGATCTCCCGAACAGGTGGAAAACCCAAAATCTCCTCGAGAAAGACATCCCCGAACTCAGACACATAAGGATATCAGAGACAGCTAGAACCACTGCTCTCAAGTCATGCACCTGGCATAGATAAGCAGGATAACCCCTGCGTAATTGATAAGCCATAGACAAGGTAGAAATAATCTTGATATCAGGCTGGAAAGGAATAGGACGGTACGAGACATAAATATCATGCTGATCTTGAAAAGAAACACGTGGAATACCACAGTCCAAATGGTCATGGTGGCGTGCCAGCCAATCCATGCCAAGAATCGCATCGAACTCTGCCAAGCTAAACACCACGAGGTCAACCATGAAATCCCGGCCCTCGATGGTCACCACAGCCTCAAGTAGCATCATATCACACTCTTGGATCTCCCCCGAGGGTAAGAAAATAGGAATCCTATGCGGCACCAATGACCTTAACCCATGCTCGCGTGCGAAGTTAGATGCTATGAAGGAACAGGACGCTCCGAAATCAAATAGGACAAACGCAGGATGCGCCGCAACAACAATAGATCCTAAGGCATTACAACAGAATATCGTGAACCTAGTTCTCACGAACCGCAATAGTACAATATACGAACGATGAAAAGAGGAAAGCAAAATTCAAACCTTACCCGCCAACACATTATCACATCGGTCGGTGCCCGCATGCTCAATCACATTTAGGCGGCCCCAACACCTCGCCTGAATAGGTCTACCACGATCTGCTGCCACAATAGCTCTCTGTGGCTACCCGCCCTACTGAGCCTGCGGGCAATCCCTCTTGAGGTGTCCAACCCCCTGGCAACCCCAACACCTACCTGTTGTAGGTCTCTGAGCATCGGTGCACGAGGTTGGACCTCGCCACCACAACCTCTACCTCCTACCTGACCTCCCCCTTAGCCAACCCTAGGGCGTCCACCGCCCCTTTGATCTCTGGTCTATCGAGCCTCTCTCTCCCTCTTCCTACTCTGTCAGGCTCTACGCTCGTCAGCCCTGGCCCTCTCCAGAAATAGGGCATGATCAAATGCAGAGGATAATGAGGCATGCTCCAGAAACACATATCCAACTCGTATCTCGGCCTTAAGGCCGTCAATAAAACGATGCACCCTATCCGCCTTAGTGGATACTAACTCAGGTGCAAATCTCAGTAGCTCAGTGAAACGCTGATAATATGCAGTCACTGTCATGTCGTCTGTCTGCACTAAGCTTAGGAACTCAAGCCTCTTGGCGTTCAACATCTGTGGAGTGTAGAAATGAGAAATTAGTGCATCCCTAAACTGCTCCCATTCGAACCCCAGTCTAGCTATTAGTAATGTCTCATTAGCCCTCCACCAGTGTAGGGTTGCCCCAACCAGATACTACGATGCCACCAACACCTTCCTATCCTCTGGGCATCCTATATTCTAAAACACCCTCACAATCTGATAAGCCCAGTCCTCAAATACCAAGGGGTTGGATCCCTCTGCGAAAGTCAGCGGGCGATGTCTGGTAGCTAAGTCAACATAGTTGATTGGCGGAACTGGGTGGACTGGAGGCTTGGGCCCAGCTGCGGCCTGAGCTGGGGCAGTCTGCATATTCTACAAAATTTGAAGGGTTTGTGCTTGCAGTGCCATTATCTGCTGTATGAAAACTGTAGGACCAATTGCCGACACTGCTCATGGCTGCTGCCCTACTGGAGGTACCACCTCCTTCTCGTGCTCACTGTGGCGATCCTCAACCGGAGGTAAGGGTTTCCTACGAGGCCTAGCCCTACGGCCTTTCCCAACCACATGTCGTGGAGGCATCCTGAACTAAGGCAAGGTCAGAGGTCAATAAGTCAGCCCATGGTCAGTCAAACACAGAGCAAAAACAATAAAAACGTAAAACAGAACGAATAGGTCTCCGCGGTCTGACCCACAGTATTCAATACCGCAGTCTTCACAGACCTCGATTCCCCGGAGTTCCCACAGTATTCCTTCCGCATCAAATATCGCGGAATGCGCAGAAACAGAAAACGCAAGAAAACGGAATCAAAGATCACAAATAAATCTAAGGGCCCTTCAACATTATTTATTTTGATATGTTTATTTGCAAGTCCTAAACTACATGCAACCCCCCGCGCACTCTCACCACTTATGTCTACCAAGTTTTATAGGTAAGTAGAACACTCAGGCTCTGATACCACTATGTAGCGCCCCAAAACTTTAAACCATTTTGGCGCGCTACTGTCATGCGAGTTTGTCTAAGCTATTGGTCAATTAACTTAGACTTACTGATATAAGGCCGGGTCACACAAATCAAACATGGGTTGCTATTTATTAATTAAGTTTATCAAGCTACGCGGAAAGCGAAGAAACATATAAGAAAGGCATGCCATATCTTAACTCATAAAAACAACCTCAAAAGTCATACACATAAATAGTGTCTCAACATATCCGGGCTTCCAGCCCTAAACCAGCCATCTAGGCTGAACAACATATCCAATCTCGACATAACCAAAATGAATCCATGGTCTTAGAAACCAGAATCTCAATAATAGAGAATCAAGCAAAAATGATAAAAGATGCATCCTATACTAGGTGTCCTCTCGTACCCCCAAATCCCACTAGTATGTAGCTGCACCTCTAGGAGGATCTATAAAAGAAAAAAAAGGGGCGTCAGTACAACGTATTGAGCAAGGGAAAATACTGAGTAGAAAGGGAAAATAGGGAACAATGCTCATAAATAATGAATAAGAAGATAGTTAAGCACATAATCACATAAGTACACCACACTGTCCCATACCAATGCTTCAACCACATAACTCATACACAAATGCACGTGATGCATGATCTAGCATACACCTATCTACCCTAAATGCAATGCAAATCCTAGGTCGGCACCTACCTAGAGCTCTCGAACCCTGCCTTTACCGACAGCAAGAACCCCACATTTACCGGCGCACTACAGTCCCTGCCTTGACCGACAAAATGGGACCTTCGGACATGTCTTTACCGCCATGCCAGGAAATGTAATGAGACCCTGCCTTTATCGGCAGAACAATAATCATGGACACGACTTGACCGCCATGCCCAAACCATGCAAAGGAATGAATGTATAATAATACAGGCAAGGCTTGCCACAGCCACATACAGACTCATGCAAAACATGCATAACATAGTATCTCAGCAATCGTTTACAGGGAACCTATTTACCTAGGTTCACATGCCTCACATTTACCTTACCAAATTCTTTATGGCTCATGTATAAGTGTAATAGCATCACAACCTAAAACTAAGGTTAGCACATAACGTTCCACATCTCTTAACCGAAATCCTACTAGTTCATTTGGGTTCTTCTATAAATTCTAGCCATGTATTACCAATATAAATTCCAGTATTAGCTCCTCTTCACCGAGTTTCACTATACCAAGTTCATATTTATATATAGTCCCCATGTCCGTAACTCTGCATGATTTGAGTCATCTACCAATAATCAGCTACTCACAAGCTAAGGAAAAACATGAGTCATAAGACAGGTTCTCGCCCACTCTGGTCATCCCGCTGTATTCGAGCACGAGGCAAACTGTGCCCAATTACCGCGCCTAAACCAGCATGCAAAGGTCGAGTTTCCCGCGGTATTCCTATCACGGCAAATACCGTGAAATCACTAGTCGAGTAGCGACTGAACAGGAAATCACAAGAACAGCAACATCAATGCCAAAACAGTCTAAAACCAGTAAAATAAGACTCGTAAAATCCCTTACCTGGGTGGTTTAAAGGTTGAGGACCCAAAAATCGAAGCTTTGACACTTGAACGATCCACAATCCTCCAACGTTAGCAACCGGAACCCTAGAAATCAGGAAATCCCTGAATCCGAGGCCACAACCGATAAAAATACCCCAAAATACTTAACCAACAACTTACCTCAATCCTCCGATGAATTTCCGATCACTCGAACCCTAGTTCGAAGCCACAAAAAAGAGAATCCAAGGAATGGGGCGACACGAGGTAAAATCGTCTGCTGAAAAGTGACGACTAGGGTTAGGATATGTGTGTAAGTACTGATCGGAATCGGACCGAACCAAAACTAGTCGGCCCAACGGGCCCCGCGGTACTCGGCCCGCAGTCCCCCGACCGCGCGTAGATACTGCAGCTCTGGAATCGGAAGGAAATTCAGGGCATTACACTCTACCTCTATTTCATTCAAATTTCATCAAACTTGATAGAAATTGCCTGCCTTATTTCGATCACGAAAGTGAGAAGATGTCGAATAGCGGGGAGTTTTCCGAAGAAGAGGTAAAAATCGAGTCGAAAATGCATGAAAAACGCAAAATGTCATGCTGCCCAGCCCAGGCGCGCAACATTTTGCACACCTCTGCACGGTGGGGCGAGTGGAGCCATGCGACCCATTCTTGCGCCCACCTATAAGGACGGACACATTGGGCAATGCGCCCATCCGTACGAATGGTCGCATGGCACCCCGTCCATGCGCCCCGCACCTTGAGCCATGCGTCATTTTCTGTATTTTGTGTTACCATGTGTTCATTTATGTTGAATTATTGTATATATGTGGATATATTTATCGGTGATTTACGGTATCGAGACATAGTCAAGTCGTACTCGGTGAACCGTGTTATGCGCAAGATCGGGTACATAAATGCATGTTCAAACAATGGTCATTAGGGGACATTACATACAAACATGTTCAAACAATCTTAAATTTGAAAGATCTTA
Organism: Ruellia speciosa; assembly: GCA_001909325.1. Lineage (NCBI taxonomy): Eukaryota > Viridiplantae > Streptophyta > Magnoliopsida > Lamiales > Acanthaceae > Ruellia > Ruellia speciosa. Next base: position 5,642 of record MAYD01511129.1, read on the forward strand.
AATAACGTAAATCTTCACATTTTCAAACAATGTTCAACCTCGACACTATCTATTTGCAATGATTTGATCCCAATGAGCGGGCTGTCATATCCTTCACAACCCTCCTCGTATTCTGACTAAGGCCACTCATCTGGCGATGTCCCTCTCGATACACCGCCATCTCATGGTTGTGAAACCTAGCTTCTGCGCCCTCCACCACGCGGACTGTCCACACACCCATCCCCCTCTGTTGAATAACCAATTTAAATGGGCATTTGCAGGCTTTCGTCTTCTTCTTCAGCCGCGCGTCATCGTTCCCGACTACCCCCTGTACCTTACCCCACTTGAACAATGCAACACTTTTTTCTTCCCATCTTTCCTGTAGGTAGTTATCACCAACTCGAATCTATGTGTAATAGCTAGGTCTTTCGCCCATTTGGTCGCTTCAACATCGCTCGCAAATTGATCATTCGTCTCGAATGCTACCCCGTAGTCCACCTTGTCTCCATCGAACTCCTCCAATGGAACATGCAACGTTATAAATGGACGTAAATTAACAACACATTAAACAGATGGTAACACAAAATGCTAAAAAACACGCCCAACTGAAGGTCCGGGCGCACGGACGGGGCGCATGGTCTCATGCACCCATCCATATAGATAGGTGCACGTACGAGGTGCCATGCACCCAACCACATGATCGGGCGCATGGCGCCATGTGCCCATCTGTATGGGTGGGCGCATGGTGCCCCGTGCGATGTGGGCGCATTGCACGGGACACATGGCGCCATGCACCCGACCGTGTGGCTGGGCGCACGTTGACGCCACCCGGGCCGTTCAAGGCTCTGATTTTCGTTTTCTTGCATTTTCAGTTGGATTTTTACCTCTTATTCGGACAATTCTTTATTGTTCGACATATTCCCCCTTCCGTGATCAAAATAAAGTAATTTCTATCAATTTTGATGATTTTTTAATGGAATAAAGGTAGAGAGAGTCTAGGGTTTTGGGCATGAAAAATATTAAGGCTACCAATTTCGGGCAAGTGACTATAATTCCTTGTATTGAGTTGGGTGACCACCTATTTCTGTATCCCATTTATTTATTAGCTTAAGGTGATGTTTTGCAAGCGCACGGGTTAGTTGGAAGCATGGTCTTAATTTTTATACGCTTTAACTAGTGAGGTCTAGGTTGATCTCAGGGAATGTAGAGCAAGTAATAATCATTTTAGATAGGGACTTAAGTTCCTTGCCGAAAATGATATATAGTGAGAGAGTTTGCTTCTGCAAATGGTGAATTATAAGTTAAAAAGGATAGTGTAGGCGAAGTGGGCCTGTAGAGATATTGTAACATTCACTTATTGAAGTTTGTGAATGAAATCTTGCAAAACCCTTGTTAGCTTTCGCTTAAGGGAGCCTTACGATTAGTAAGGTTACTCTTGCTATCGCTTCTACAATATGCGATAGGTGATAGATCTTATCTGTGAAGTGTAGTTCATAAATTAACTTTATCTCAATTGTAGGGTAAAGCTTTTACACAACAAACATTTATCCTAAAACTTTAGATGAACAGTGCCAATAGCCTAAGGACCACTTCCATTAAATTAGTTATTCATAGAAAGCATAAACGGTAATGATGAAATTTATGCTAAATGAAACATATTTAATCAAAACAATAAATGAACTCAATGTAATACTGAAAGTCGAAATCGATGGCCTTTTTTTTATTGAACTTGGAATTGTAAGATGAGTCTTCAAGCGTAATAAAAAGAACACTTCCTAACTATTTGGAATTGTAAAACTAATACTAAAACTATTAAAAAACAACATTGGTATTGGAACAATGGTCTCTACAAGTACATCTCTGTTGCCTTTCTTTTATATATATTTATCCCTCTTTTTTTCTCTTATCAGATCCGAGATATTAATATAAGACCCAAAACCCTAATTCTTCCTTGGACTTTTGGAGGGAATATAAACCTTTGACATCTGTAGGTAATCCTACTAATAATGATATTTTTGTATGGTTGCTCAGATGCATTAAATGAATAGTTTCCTCTTGTCCAGTGAAAGTATAATGGTCTGCCAAAAGTAGACTATCTCTGCAAAACACTAACATTGAAGAGAAAGTGAGACAAGTAGTTCCAGCGAACTTGAGGACTTTGGGTGAAACAATGCTTCGCTAGAGCTTTATCCTGCACAAAAGCTGAGTAAAATATGAGATCCTCGCCATGGTGAATGGCGAGGTAAAAGCAAAGAAATTTAGGAACATAGTGCATTTTCTTGACAAATAGAAGTCTTGTAATGGTCTTTGCTAGTGATATTTATTAAAAAAAGATAGGGTTTTTTGCCCCCCTATCAACCTCATCGCACTTAGCTTTGTTTATCCTCTAACAAATTCAAAGAACATAAGAGATTTTGATTTGTCGCAAGCCTTTCATCAGAGTTTAATTGAACAATTAGGATTGTGTGCTTGTGTGCATTCTTCCTAATCCAAAGATTCATTCTTTCATATTCAAGGTAAACAGAGATGGTGTGGTTTTGATCAACTAGGAAAAATCAGATCTTTAGCAAAGTGAAGAACATAAGACGGGGGTTCGCTTATTTTGTGTGAACCCTTTTAAAACAATGAGGCATTATTTTCACACCTTAATTTTATAATCGGGTTACCTTATTTTGGTTTTCCCTCACATGACCATTTCTTTTATTTTTGTATTAGTGGGAATTTTTTGCTTCAACCCACCCATCCCCAATACTTCACTAGATCGTGTCGCAAATAGTAAAAGAGAAGTATTGATGAACAGTTGTGTTTTTCCCTCTTTCTTTGATTACTCGTTTTAGCGAAGGCATCCCCTATGTTTTTTCTATATGGACAAATCACATCCATTAAGTATTCTAATAGTCGTTAGATCACTTGTTCCTAAAATGATCCATTTAGACCACAAAAGGAAGATGAAGGAATACTTGGACCTATGGTCCCATATTTAAGTCCAATTGGTGCACTAATGTATTTTGCATACTACACACGACCTGATATATCATTTGCAGTATATTTAGTAGCAAGATTTAGTTCATCTTCAACAAAACAACATTGGAATGGAATTAAATATATATTCCGCTATATCCAAGGAACAATTGATCTTGGTCTATTTTTATTCATATAATCCTCGACCTAAATCGACTATGCCAATACTGGATATTTATCTGATCTACACAGCAAAATCTCAAACTAGACACTTAATTACATGTGGTGGTACAGCGATTTCGTGGAGATCCACGAAACAGACATTAACTGCGACTTCTTCAAATCATGCTAAAATAATAGCAATACATTATGCTAGTCGAGAATGCATTTGGATAAAATCAATGATTCATTATATATGAAAATAGTGGATTATCTTCCCAAGATAAAAGCCCCCCATTACTTTATATGAAAATAAAGCGGCTTGTATAATGCAATTGAAAGGGAGGTATATCAAAAGAGATAGAACAAAACAAATTTTTTCTTTACTTACGACTTGCAGAAAAATAGTGAAATAGATGTGCAACAAATCCATTTGAGTGATAATCTGACATATTTATTTACCAAAGCATTATCAACAGCAACATTTGAGAAATTGGTAAAGAACATAGGAATGCACCAATTGAAAAATCTCAATTAATGCTTACACCCGGGGGGGGGGGGGGAATCAAGATACAAGAATATTCTACTCTTTTCTCTTCACCAAATTTTGTTCCCATAGGATTTTTATCTAATAAGTTTTAACGAGACATATTCTTTGACCAATTGAAATCCAATGGGGAGTATTTGGAAGTCAATAATGTTGGCTTTACAATTGCATATATGATAATGTAATAATACACATAATTGCATATGTGATGGTGTGATAATGTTCACTTTACCTTTTCATCACGAGTTAAGATTATGGTGCCATGGTCACCTATAAATACACGTACTTTTAGAGATTAAAATGTGATATAGAACCCAAGTAATTTCTATTTGTTTGCCTTTCTTTTCTTCCACAATACATAATACTACATTTCTTTAATTCTCTTTTCACATCTCTCCACAATCCACCACATTTCATCTTACTTCATAGTATTTTACATCTTACTTCATAGTATGTTTACATGCTTATTAGTACCATCATATAATATTTATAACAAAATTGAATTTTGATTAAATTTTAAAAGTTTAATTTAAATTTATATTAAAAAAATATAATTAATATTGTCACTAACAAAATATTAATAGAATATTCAGTTAAGTCCATATTAAAGAAGGGTTAAGTTGAATAATTAGTGCAATTGTCTAACAGAATATGAATAAAATATTCGGTTAAATCCATATTAGAGAAGGATTAAATGGAATGATTAGTGAAATTTGAGAGCAAATTAATGTGAGTAATAGTTTTCATTCTGAATTGGAGAGTATAGAAGAGAGAGAGTGTGGACATGGGTTCTTTTGGATCGCTCTGGACTGCCATGGAACCTGCATACTTCCTCTCTCCTCTCAACAATGCATTTTTTCATTTTTCTTTTTAATTCAAATATTTTCTGATGTGGCCGGTTCCCCAATTTGCCAGTCATTCTATTGACAATTCTTCTTCAAAAGAAAACATTCATCTCTTTTCTATGCTACAACGACGGTCCTGATAGAGACGGTCCTGATTCCTAAACAGTCATCTCAGAAAATAACACAAAGATATCCAAAACATGAAGTATATATAAGTATATATAGTACAAAATTTAGGGAAGACAAGAGAGTTTGAAGAAGTGCAACAAAAACAAAGCATAGTGCCTCTTCAATTACATGACAATTGACAGTCAACAATCATCATAGTACAAAGTAGAAATTAGTTATTAATAAACATGTTCTCTCACTCACTCACATCAACATAGGCACCAGCAAAGTCAGTTGTGCATTCTGTATATAGAGAACGTGATAGAGATAAATATATGGAGCTCTACAAGTTGTGGATGTGGGGGCTGTATTCAGGGAAACACAAACTTTAAGTAGCTTTGGGAGCTGATTTATTACCAGAGCCTGTCGATTCCATCGTCATCCTCCTCCTCCTCCCAAGCTACGGGGTTGTTGGGGCCTTGTTGAATCCCGCGTAGCAAATCCTCCAGCAGCCCTATCCGCTCCCACAGCATCTCTTCTTCCAGGTGTCGAAAGTGAGGGACTTCTGTGCTGGGAGAGCTCTCCAGCACAGATCCAAGGCACTCTGGGTAGTACTTCAGAGACAGCTTCCCTTGTGGCTCCAGAACTTCTATGTCAAATGCAGGAAAAATGGGCCGCCCCAGAACTCGGACGTAACACACACTGCAGTTCACAATGACCAGAGTGATTAGTGAGTAAGACATGCCCATGCATAAAGAAAGACAAATATTTTTCTCGTGATTGATGACAGAATATGTGGTGCTAATAAACTAAACTGCTCCTCAAACGAACAGAATGAAATTATGTATTGTATCATCTACAACTCACCATATATAGAATAATCCATCCATTTCCTGCCTCTGAACCCTTCCCAACAGCTCAATCTGTAGATATCCACCAATACAAAGTACAGGTTCAGGCAGCTTGAATGGCTGCTGACGATTCTCCTGGTTGAAGAAAACCAGAGGCAAACATTGAATGTCAACATGTGCAGATTAGCAAATTAAGTTGTTTCTACTACGAAAGGATTTCGACATTTTGAAACATTTCTTTGAATAATAAAAAATGGCACCTGAGTCATTGGAAACTCTGGCGATCTGTAACTCCATATAAATTTGTCATCAGCAGGTTTCTGCAATGGCAACTGCTGGAGCTCCTCTCCAAGATCTTTTGAGGATTTTGGATGACCCACTCGGAATCTAACAGATTTGGCAGAGTATATAGGGTTGCCTAGCTGGAAAAAAGCTGAACAGGCAACACATTGTTGTAATAACACCATCACCAAGGAATATGTATGAAATAAAGGATCAAAAACATCATATCAACACGAGAAAAGGAGATCTAGAAAATACATATAATTGGACAATTGATCAAATTACCTTCAAAGGGTTGAATATCAATTTCAGTAAGAACCCAAAGACCGGCTCTTAGTTTATATATTAATGTCTCAGGCACCGTAGGATCACTCTGTCCTTTGCTTGACCAGTATGATGCTCTCCTAATGAATCTATCCCTTGGATTCAGAGTATTGACGACACTTTCATCTGGATAATTGTCAGTACTGGATGCACTAACTGCATTCGCTATGCAATCCCGGGGAGATACCTTGGATTTTGTGAGGACCTGAAGCAGAGATGCATAGACCTTGTGGTCCCTCTCGAGAATATTGGAGTCCAAGGCATTATTAGCATCAGATTTGGCTGAATTTGCAGTCACTTCACTTGCATTAACTAAAGCAACAACATTGGAGAGTTGTGGGAATGCTTTTAAGCACAACCTTTTTGCAATTCCACTTGAAATCACTGGAAAAGGAATGATTTCGTAAGCCTTGACATGTTATAATTTTCTTACAATATTTTTCCCATTCAAAATCATGGGATAGATAAAACAATAGAGAAAAAAAATGGAAGGCAACTCTCAAGCAAAATAATTATCCCATGGAATTTTGCTGATCCAAAGAGCCACAAAGTGTCAATCAACTCTAAGGAGAGCAGCAATGTTCATAACGTGAATACAAGAACTAATTCTGAAGAGCCAAATTGGATTTCAAGCTAAAAGGCAGATATCAATCTGGAATCTAACTGCAACACGGTTGGTGGTTAGAGGAATAACATACTTCTATTCAGAAATATCCTTTAAACCTTCACCCCGCTGTAAGGGATCAACTATATGATCACACATCACCATCAATAACAACTGAGCCCTAAATCACATATTCTATTGATGGGAATATGAAAAAACAAAAAACTGTCTTGACTCCTGTACAAGGTGAAACGTTCTCAAACAAGGTGTTTATCATCAACTGCAATTTATTTAAAAGAAAATCCATCAATAAGAGCAAATGTAAATAACAAAGAAACAGCCAATTACTTCCTCATGACAGTAAAGTGGGGTGAGTGGGAGTCCAGTTGCATTTCATATTGAATATATGATGGATAACCACCAATTTGGTTCAACAATTGATAGCCGAAGCCATTAAATTTGAAACAAAATAGAAGCCTCAAACTATGGTCAGGTTCCTTCTAGTTCAAAACACCAAGAGAAATAAAGCAACCAACCTCTAATTCACAAGGCTTTCTTACTGCTAGGAATGATTAGAATTTATAATAACATTTAATAAGAAGTATCAAAGAAGGAAAGGTTATGTAACTGGAAACTCAAAGATCAATCCATATTTCTCAAACAATAACTAGCCAAGTGGAGCTTTTTCCAGTACAACTAGAAAATGATGAAATATGTGAATCATTTCACAACCATATCTGTGCATCAACTCACATTGATTGCATCACTCAAATTCATGAAAACTGTGCTAAACATTTTCATCATGATTTTAAAAGGGCTGACTGTCTAGATCTAGGCAAGATGACGTAGAAGTCTTAAGTTGGTCTACTCTAAATTGGAAGAAACAAACAATTGAGTTGACACATTGTGTTGAATATAGTGTCACCCACCAAACTGATGCCAAAGGCGTGAGACCACACTTGCCCGGACTACATCAACTGGATCATCCAAGAAACTCATGATATACGAGGACACATCTGTCCCAAGGTATTGGCAGAAGTCAATTTGAGGTCCCGGTCTTTGGCTGTCCATTCTTTTCAATTTATCACAATCAGTTTGACTCCCAAGCTGCAGCAATCATACAATTTTTTACAGTTAAAAGCGGTCAATAAAAACAAGAAATCAGATTATGCCAACATCTCCCAATATTGTCATAATTCCCGATACCATAAATGCCATAAAACGCTTAAGACCAAATTAAGAAGGCTACATTGCCCGTAAGGAAAATTTTCCAATCAACCCTGTTAGAACTTCTACACACGCAGGCCGCAGCCCCAAAAATAAAATTTGAAAAGGTTTAACCTTGTTTACTTATCAAAAGGAGGGAAATGAGATTTTTCTGCATATACTGTATAAGCTTAAAGCACAAATTGGTTAGGGAAAAAGAAAAACAGAAGAAGAAATGAAATCCCCAAATCCGAAAAACCTACCAAGACTCATTATACAAAAAAAACATTAAGGAATTAAAAATAATCAATTGCAAACACAAATTCCATAACCCAAAACCATCTCCGGCAGCTCACCCCTGACCAAAAACCGCACACAATCGTACAATCAACAACATGGTCTGGCAGATACAGACAAGCGACGAAAACGAAAACAGGAAAAGAATCGTACCCAGTTGAATAGAAAACCCGTGAGCAATACACGAAGCT
>MAYD01511158.1:0-11290 GCA_001909325.1 Ruellia speciosa
ACCTTATGCTTCAAAGAATCTAGGAAATCTGTGGTCTCTCTTGCATGTTTTTGAATCTATACCAAAATCAATGATTGAAGGAGACCTGAAACTCCACAAGACTTTCTTCAATATGCTTAAATCTCGTCTTTTGTTAATGACATTAAATTTGTTTGTACCGATTATGGACCACCATTCTCTACATATTATGGTAGGATCAATCAATTTGATTTATCCCACATCGGATGATAGGAAGGGGATTATGAAGTTTAGTTATAAATAGAGAAGGGTTATGCCATTTAAAATTATCTTTGCGCTTGGGGCAATGACGCAGCTAGTGAGGTTCTAACCGAGGCGCGTCTATTGCTGGTTGAAAACTATTTCCAAACCCCCTCTTCGGCCTAGGCTTGACCTGGGCCGTAGAGAATTTCTGGAAGGGCACCCTCCCCAGGGTAAAAGCCCTACAATTTTCAGTTTTAATATTTTGTTATCTATTTTTGTTTTCTATATATATATATATAGATGTCGTGAATTTCTATTTTCAAAAGCTTTATGTCCTCTCAGGGACCGAAGTTGCAGAATAATGCAAAATTTTGTTGTAAAATGGATTTGGACTTGTTAAGATCCTCTGCTTGGCGAGTTACAAGAAAGTGGAGATTGGTTGGCTAGAGGGAAAACCCCAGCTACTTAGAGGCTTGGGATGGTTGGCTAGAGGGAAAACCCCAGCTACTTAGAGGCTTGGGACAATGGTGGTCAAGTAACTCAATAGCTGCAAGAAGAGGTTTGAAGATAAACACTGAAAGGGACTTTCTCCGTGGGCAACTAGAGGCGCAATCCCATCACATTGCTTTCTTTCTCGGTGTCACAGTAGCGTTCAACCAGCCGGCCAGTGTCAAATCTTTAATAGTCTTTACATAGCATTCAACCAGCCTGGCCAGTGTCAATCTTTAATAGTCTTTACACTAGGCTTTCCATCTTACAAGATAATTAATTATAATCTTCAAACACTCAATATCTTATCTTAACCACTTGACCATTTTTCAGTATAAAAAACAAATTATAATTATAATATATAATTTATTATTTGACATACACATAAAAATATCTTATTTATTAGTATAAATACTAGATGAAACCATTATTTGTATCAATGGACCAAACCCTCCCTTGGTGGTTAGTCTTGGGCTGTTACAGCCACCATGTTCCAAATTTCAGATTTCCTCCCAAATTGCTTGTGGACACAAAATTTTGACACCTTTTATTGGAACACATGAAAGGGGAGTTATGTGTTCGTATAAAGGAGAGATGGTTAGCATCTCCCCCGACAGGGATGGCAACAGCCTTCGGGCTTTACCTGTTACCATACACGTCCAGTTAAGGCTTCCTGCTCTGGTGGATTTGTAACCCAATTTTTTAAGTCGAATTCATCCTCTGTAGGTACATTAAATAAGTAAATTGAACCCACATGTACGAATTGCGACAATTTTGCAATATGCAGCAAAACATTCCCAACAACACAAACATATAGATCCAACATACAATAAGCCACCACAAGTCACCGTTGTTTGATACATCCGAACATCTCCTCGAATGAGCGTTTAGGAGCCTCTGGTCGTGCAACTATCTCTACCACTTTGTAGTGAGATTCTGGATGGATCAATGCTTCCACTGCAACTTCTGCAACCTGGTCCCTTGAAATCGATCCTTCATAGAGAGTATCCTATGACCAAAATGACAAAATTCGTATATATACCTCAGGCTGTGACTCTACTCTAGAAGAAATCTCAGTCTTATATGTAATTGAATGTGAGATCTCAACTTCAATTACCTCTGGCTCCATGACTATGTTCCCCTTAGGTGAATCATTCCTTAATCCTCCGGGCCTTACAATTGTATAATTGATACCGGATTTTCGAATGTAATTCTCTGCTTGGAGCTTTGCAACTAAGGTAAGTCCAAAGACATTGAGAAAAATGTATGCAGGGTTAAGCAATTGCCCCATTGCAGCACCATTGACTAAAATGGAACTTATAAGTACAAATCTGTTGACATTTTGCTTCCGGCAAGCCTCAACAAGGTTTACGGTGCCAAAATTATCAACCTGTGTAAGAAGATAAAGGTGAAGCAAACTAAGCCAGACAGCCAAAGGACTACGGAAGAGCTCAGTCCAATTCTGAGCCCAATCAGGATTAGTACTGATATGTAGATTTTACCAACCTTCCATGGCGCCAAGAGATCCCAAGAAGGCCGAAACCCTGTAGCACATATCACTGCCTCAGAATCGTCGCTGATAGCATCAGCTAGTTTTGCTGAACCCTCCGTCACATCTGCTTTGACCTGAAAACAGAAAGAATACATCATAATAACCATGAGCTTTTGTTAAGGTAGGGGTACTAAGCACACACTAACGTGAACCATACAATTGCCAGATTAACAGAAATACTATGAGCCTAGGATGCAATTGATACATAAAAAAATAAAAACCCATATTCTTAATCCTACTGTGGCAAAAAATAGAGCAACTCTATATCTTTCAGGAAGAGTTCTATTCAGATCTTTCAAGGGCTTCTAGATGAAAATTTCCAAAGTATCGGTTCCCGATTATCACACATGAAGTTTCCAGATTCTATGCTACTAAGACTTTCAATTTAGAGCAGAGTATACCACATGCTTCAAGGAATCAAGGATCTATAGTCTCTCACGCATTTGAAATTAAATCAATACTTGAAGAAGAGCTCAAATTCCACAAGATTATCAAGAGCAGAATCTTTTCATTATGTTTCCAGTGTAAGACAACAATTATCACTTATCCCTTTTACAGTTCAGAGAATTTTGCCACTGCTTAAGCTTAAACCAAGAATTTCACTAATCCCAATTGCAAATATGAACCATTGCATCATCAAAATACCTCTAATTAATACTCACGATTTGAAGATTAGGGTTGTTCCCAGGAAAAGTCGATTTCGCCTTCTCTATATCCCTCACTCCAGCCTTAACCGCAAATCCCTTCGCCAATAGCTGCTCCACAATCCTCTTCCCCGTACTTCCAGTCGCCCCCGCCACAAATATCTTCTTCGCCGCCGCAACTTCCTCCTTAATCTCACTTCCCTCCATCTGCACCAAATCAAATTCAACCAAAAATCTGCGCCAACTTAAAAACCCCTAAAAATCGTAGAAATTAAACGAACTTACTGCTGAAGCTCTCGGAGTAACGCAATTCACCTTCGAATTGAGCGAAAAACTACGAAAACCAGACGCCCTGAAGAGGATAGCAACAGTGGCCGCCGTTGCCGTCGCCATTTCGGCAATACTTTACATTTATAGATAAAAATAAAATAAAATAAATAATCTCAATAGAAAATTAACCGCCGCAATGAAATTACCGAATAGTATCCGTCCACGTGGCAGAAACTTTCAACGATCATTTTTAGGAAGCATTTTCCAGAATAATGGTGGGCGTTAAATTGAAATGTACAAATTCTAGGCACCTGAAAATAAATACAGATTTTTTGTCACACAAGACGTAATCCCACGGCGATTTTCACTTCTCATTCATACACACCTCTCTCTTCTCATCGTCGTTTACATCGAAATCTGCCACCGGCCACAATGCAATCCCTCCAATTCACGGCGCTCCGCCCTTCCCCCGTCGATCCATTCCGGAATACTTCACGAATCCCCTGCAGAAACGCGAGGCCCGGAGCTAAAAGAGTGCCCTTCAGAATCTGCGCAGCCGCCTCGACGACATCGCCGCCGAAGCGCGAGACAGATCCCAAGAAGCGAGTGGTAATCACGGGAATGGGGCTGGTATCGGTGTTTGGGAATGATGTGGATGCGTATTACGAGAAGCTGCTGGCCGGGGAGAGTGGAATTACCCCCATCGACAGGTTTGATGCATCAAAATTTCCTACGCGGTTTGGGGGGCAGATTCGGGGGTTTACAGCGGAGGGGTACATAGACGGGAAGAACGATAGGAGATTGGATGATTGTTTGAGGTACTGCATTGTTGCAGGGAAGAAGGCGCTCGAGGGTGCGGATCTTGGAGGCGATCGACTCGATAAGGTATTGATTTATTTGGGAGCTCAATTGAGCTTATTTGTGGTTTTAAAGACTGGTTTTTTAGGGAAATTTGTTTGTTCAATTATGGCTTTCCTGTTAATTGTGGTGATACTTTATTCTTGAGTGGTTGATTTCTTGCCTTTGTCTGTTATGTTTTGATTTGAGACAAAGATTGAGAGGTGCTATAGCTAAAAACACCTTCTTTAGTTCATTCAGTTTGTTAATGCCTTTTGGGTGTTTGTTGGCCTTGTTGAGCTGGGAAAATGCTTAATTTGATGTACTTTGAACTATAATTTAGTTAGCCGATTGAAACGGTGTTGTTTTTGTGCCCCATCATGCACTATTCGAAGTCGTGGGCTGCTTTGAATTGCTGATATCCTCCCAATGTTGTACTTCATTGGCTAACCTGATTAGAGTGTGGATAATTTGCTGCATCTTTTTTGGGTAGAATTGAATATTTTGGACTGAACTTTGATGATTTGTGAGTGGTTTCGTCACGGCTGGTTAATGTTCTCTCTGTAATATACTTCGTTAAGGCAGATGCTTTGTTTGTGCAATGTATGAAGACACTAGTTGGAAGTTGGAGCATGAATATATACTCTTTCTGTAACTTTTACGCATGGATGGTGCTGATCTGAATTGAATTTTTGTTTCTTTTTTTTAAAATTTTAGATTGACAAGATTCGAGCCGGTGTCCTGGTTGGGACAGGAATGGGAGGGCTCACCGTATTTTCAGATGGTGTTCAGGCTCTAATTGAGAAAGGTCACAGAAAAATCACCCCATTTTTTATTCCTTATGCAATAACAAACATGGGATCTGCCCTACTTGCAATTGATCTTGGCCTTATGGGGCCAAATTATTCAATTTCAACTGCTTGTGCTACCTCAAACTACTGTTTCTACGCGGCTGCAAATCATATTCGCCGGGGTGAAGCTGATTTGATGCTTGCTGGCGGAACCGAAGCTGCCATTATTCCAATTGGATTGGGGGGTTTTGTTGCTTGCCGAGCTTTGTCTCAAAGAAACGATGACCCAAAAACTGCCTCTAGACCGTGGGACAAAGATAGGGATGGTTTTGTTATGGGTGAAGGGGCTGGAGTTCTGGTTAGTTTACTATATTATTTCATTTATTTATTCGTGTTTAGATTTATTCTAATGAGTTGGTAGAATAGTTGTTTTAGTATGTAATCTTCTGTTTCTTTAAATTCTCTTCAATAGGTTTTTGGTAAATACTAAACATGCTGGTGACGTTTCTCATACTCCTTCAAATTTCTTGATAGGTTATGGAAAGTCTGGAACATGCAATGAAGCGTGGTGCACCCATAATTGCAGAGTATTTGGGAGGTGCTGTAAATTGTGATGCTTATCATATGACTGATCCGAGAGGTGATGGACTTGGTGTCTCTTCATGTATCCTGAGTGCACTTGAAGATGCTGGTGTTTCTCCCGAAGAGGTGTGTTTTCCTTAGATATAATGTTTATGTACAGTTTCAACAATGGTTCCTAAAATTGGATAGCGATATTGTTTGGAGTATATGTGTGCAATGATCACATCAAGTTGGTGTATAAGGGCTTCAAAACTGTGGTCTGTTTCAGGTTAATTACATCAATGCCCATGCAACTTCCACCCTAGTAGGTGATTTGGCTGAGATAAATGCTATTAAGAAGGTATTCAAGGACACTTCAGGGATCAAAATCAATGCCACTAAGGTAAGCCGTCTAGTGAAGTGGTTTGTGTATGTGTGTAACAGTGTGCCGCCCAATTTCTGCACATACTGGTTTTTGTTAATTGAGTTTTTGATGTAATGTGCTTCACTTCCCATGTTATTTCAGTCAATGATCGGACACTGCCTTGGGGCTGCCGGTGGTTTGGAAGCGATTGCAACAGTGAAAGCCATCACCACAGGCTGGCTTCACCCCACAATAAACCAATTTGTAAGTTCAGAATAATCATTGAGCTTCTACTGTATGTGCCATGTCGATGCAAAGTGCAAACCTTAAACAGTTCATCCCCCTCTCATTAACTCTCACTTCAAATGCAGAATCCAGAGCCTTCTGTCGATTTTGACACCATTGCAAACGAGAAGCAGCAGCATGAAGTCCATGTTGGTAAGATGCTTCGCACTTCCACCTCCGCTTCCATGTTTTGCCTCTCACGATAGCAATTCGGTTTTTGCAATTCCTAATTCACCTATGTTGGTTTTCATACGCAGCTATTTCAAATTCATTTGGATTCGGTGGACACAACTCTGTTGTAGCATTTTCTTCATTCGTGCCATGATACCAAGCGGAATCCTGTAACCAAAATCCAGTGCAGTCATAAGCCCTTTTTGTTCCCCATTTTGGTCCAGTATTTTGACAAGGGTGTATTTGTTTTTAGATTGGTTAAGGTTTAGTTTTGCTTTTAGTTTGATGAACCCTATAGAGGACTGTTGTTGTCGTTGCTTTGATTCATAGACATTTCTGCGGCTGCTTTGGTGCAAAATGCATCGGTTTTGTTGATTTTCTTTTGTCAAAGGCACATCCTTTCTCCCATATATTCATTCCTCGATTTTATTGTTGATTTTTCCGTCAGGATGCATTTGATTGAAATCGAATTGAAGGCTTGCTTATATAGGAATTTACATGAGAGACGTTTGATTGAAATCGAATTGAAAGCTTGCTTATAAAGGAATTTACATGAGAGACTGCTAAGTTAATTGATGAGAACAAAGTTTTTTGGTAATAAATTACCAATGAAACAAAAGGGAAGAGATGGTTGGGGATTTAACATTGGTTAAAAATGAGAAATATCACTCACCTGCTATATTGGCAAGTACATAACTCAACTTTCAAATCTGCTGAAAGTACCATACATTCAACCCTCATAAAAAGCCCCTTGGTATTATTATTATTTTTTCACCTTCATAAAGCCATACTAAGTAAACCAAACATTTCCAAATTACTCAAATGGGGCCAATGTTCTGAACAATTCACAAAGTCAGCCAATCTGGTGGGATTGGAGAAGTATCACCTGCATTGCTCTCAACATTTGCCAGATCAATCTTCTGCGATTTCGACCAAATTGGAGAAAACAGGGATGCATCCCTCTTCTCACTTACATCCTTTGGTTTTAACCAAACAAGAGTTTGAGCAGCATGCCAGCCAACCTTCTCAACAGTCACAACAACAGCTTTCTTGGGATTTGATGGCCCAGGCCCAGCTATGTCCAGTGACTCTGGTGGAGGCACGATAGAGAACTGAGATGGTGTGTTGGGTCCATCCTTCTTCTCACTTCCTCCCTTCAAGTTTAACCAAACAGGAGTTTTAGCAGGAGCAGCATCCCGGATATCCCTCTCAACAGTGTCCTGAATAGCTTTCTCGGAATTTGACGGCCCAGATATGTCCAGTGACTCTGGTGGAGGCACAATGGAGAACTGAGGTGGTTTGTTGGGTCCATCCTTCGAGTTTAACCAAACAGGATTTTTAGAAGGAGCAGCATCCGGGACATCCCTCTCGACAGTTTCCTGAATAGCTTTCTCTGAATTTGACGGCCCAGACATGTTCATTGAGTGTGATGGAGGCACGGCAGAGGGCACCTGAGGTGGTTTGACCAGAAGACGAACATTGTCCCTGAGCTTCTCCAACATGATTTTTAGATTCTTGAGCTGATGAATGTCGAGCGTATTTATATGCTCATCTGAAACTTGGATTGGTGAACTTTCTAGAGCTCCTTGAATTTCTCTTTTTCTTCTTTTTTTAGTCTCCAGTTCTGCACTCGTTTGGTCACATTGATCCTTCAGCTGTTGCAGCATAGGCACACGATCTGGTGCAACAGAATCTGAGTCCTGCAGATTTAGCATTGGATTTCTGTTAAAAAAGCGACCAGTGACAGATTCTATGTTAGGATGGCCAAAAGAATGGGCTCGACCGCCAACAGAGAAAATAATAAGGGCAATTTGAGCCCCACACAGAACAGAAAGCTCCGTCGCTTTCTTGAAAAGGCTGGCCCTCCGTTTAGAGAAGGTGACTACCCGGGCATTTTCATCTTCTATCACTTTCATTTCAATTTTCTTTCGCCCTTGTGTCCTCTTCTTTGCCTGAGGAGGAGCCATGTTAGCAAAGTCGCCTCTATTTGACAAAAATGTCAAAAAGAGACAGGCAAAGAAACTGATGAAGATGGAAAAGATTTCAGCCTTTCAGGGTTGTCTGAGGAAAGTGACTCAGAAACTCACATTAAATAAAATTTTCTTTTTTTAGGTGCATTGAATAAAATGACAACCGCTTCAACAAACCCAGGTCGGATTGCAATAAATGCATACTATTTGCAAACATTTCAAAATTAGGTAACAATCAATGCAGATTTTTGAAATAGTTAATACGTCATAGAAAATTTCCGGCCAATAGTCATACTGAGTGGCAATAACACTTGGCAGACATGCTGACAATTGACGAAAGGATGATTGTAATTTGTCAGTCATTTTAAAACTAAGAGAGTAGGCAATTCTAATTCTCAAAGCAACCATAGTTTTCCCTAAATGAGGGTTGCCTTTCACATTAGATTATTCTCAATAAAAATTTAAGCAAAATTCTCAAAAATCAAAATTAAGTATCGAACATTTTAGATGATCTATCTAGATTCTAGAATTTAAAATGACATTTGGATTGGGGGGTTTTAACACTTAATAGGATTGCACAGAAATGAAAGTTGGATTTTCATTGTTTGGCAGAAGATTTAAGATTATATTCATGCCTTTCCTTATGTGAGAGGCTAAGTGAGAAATGCCACAAGCAATGATGCAGTGCATGCTTGAAGACTTGAAACAAGATCATTGTAATTTTCAGCTCTATTTCAATGTCAATGGTTGAAACAATAAAGGGAAGGAAAAGAGACACGAAAAAAAGGGACTAAGAATGGGAGAAAGGGAGAAATGAATAACGAATGCCTAAATCCAATCCAATGAACCAAAACCATCAGAAGCCCGACCATCCAAGTACGCAAAAGTTCTGCTGACTCCACATTACAAAACATGCTTCCAACATTTTCTGTATCCATTCCAAAACCTATAAATGCAGCAAATATCAAAGGATTACTTAGCTTAAGGTTTCCATGTGTAATCTTACTACTTCTTCAAATACCCAGTCTTTGATGTTTGATCCGTCCTAACCCCATCCAAGCCCAGCACACAGAGATACGGCATCCAAATACCAAGCCACCTCAAAATTCCAATTTATGTAATATAAACACCCTGTTATGCTATGCTTTAAGTTCATCCAAAACTCTCATGATTTTTTAACTTTCAGCTACCCTAAATAGACCACTCAAATTAGTTATTTGAACACCAAACGGAAAGACATGATCTGAACTAACTTCATGTTGAATTTCCTGAGATTAGTATTAGGCGGGGATTCTCTAAGATCTCCACTTAAGAAGCTAATTAGTATGGAAAATTACATGCTTTTTCATGCATCAAACAAAGAGCAAAGTAAGGCATTTACATTTTAACAATTTTGCACACAACGTTCAGTCACAGTAGCTGAGACCTAGCCCCATGTTCTTACCAAATAAGTTAACCAGAAAAAACACCAACTACACTATAATACATAACAACAACCCATGAAACACTATATTCAAGAAAATTTAACATAACTGTAGTACAGCCAACAAGAAAGACAAAAAATTTAACAACCATATGGTATAGCCAACGAGAAAGAACTTTAACAAACAGACAACACCAACCACACTATTGTATATGGTAACAAACCATGAAACACTATTCTCAAGAAAATTTAACCACCATGCATACAGCCAACAAGAAATTTGAAAGATAATTAATTACCTAACCGCCATGTACTACCATCTAATTAACGATGTGATATTTGTCATTCCGGCATTCCATTAAGCAGCTTCCCAACACGATTCAATGCCCTGTACATACCAATGCCAAGAAAAGGATTAGGAATTGAACAAAACACCTGGTTAACTTGCAAAAGCCAACGAACGAACAATCAATAAAGAAAACCAAATCACTAATAGCTAATAAAAAAGAGTTGTTTACAGTTCTTTTTTCCTTTGCCCCCCTTTTTCCCATTTAATCATAAACAAGGGCATCCAAATCGCATTCAAATAAATGCAATATCTGTGTTGCTATTCCACCAAAGATTTAAGCCGCTCTGTGAACCAGTAAAACCATCGGCGCATCGAGTCTCCGACAAGGACTTCGTGGACTCCATCGAAACTTCAGTTGTGGGGTAAAAAGGTTTCCCGACGAAAAATCCCAGCTGTGAATAGACATGATAATTCATAGCCGATGAAAAAATTACCGTAGCAGTTATTCACAAATTTGGGCCGCTTAATACCATACTGGGCCAATTGTAAAATTAGGCCGGCCCATTCTAGAAGGGTAATGATCCAAATCCAAAATCCTGCTGAGTATTTGTTTAATTTCAAATTTAAACAAGAGCTGGAATTCGTTGAGCTTATGTTGTTTGGCTCAAGCTTCATCTTGCATTATAATTTTATTTAAAATTCAAAATAATAGTTATGTAATCAATAAATTATCATATCATATACTCATGGCCACTTTTATATGCATCTTACTCCCTCCATTTTTTATATAAATCTTTAATTTAAAATTGATATGTTACATTACTCTAAATTAATTAATGACTTATATAAGAAATAATGAGTATTTATTATTAAAAATTGAATATATTAATAATATATTTTAGTTATGAATCGTGTGATTCAATTCACTTTACACAGAAACTGAAATCACATGCTCAAAACATACATGCTTAGAAAAGATTTTTACCGTATAATTATGCGATGGATCGTACTTTTTTTTATATATGTGTTGATGAAATTTTTTCCAGAACATATGCTCGTGGGAGTGGTATTTCATCTCGAGACCTTAGTTAAACTAGAGCAACCACGTGTCAATTAATCTACATCCCTATGGGTCTCGTAACTTATTTGAAACATATGTTTTGGTGTTGTTTTAAAATAAGAAAGTGAAATGCAATTAGTTGAATTATAGAGAAAATATAGCATCTTTAAAAGGTGATGGGGGAGAAAATACCAAAAAAAATAAAAAATTGTACATTTAATTTGAGATAGAGAAAAAGTGTTGCAACTGTTAAAGTTACGGACGAAGCATTAAATTAGAGCAAAATAAACTGTTATCTAATACTCATTCCGTTTATATATAAATGTCATTTTAGAAAAATTCACGCATACATAACATATAAAATCTATCAAATAACTATTTTT
>MAYD01511233.1:0-10277 GCA_001909325.1 Ruellia speciosa
TTTATTCACAATATAAGCTTTTACATGGTTATAAAGAAGGGAAATAATAGATACAAATGTGGCTCTTCACCACTACATTTAACTTCTAAAATCCTTGAAGAGAAAACCCTGAATACTATCTCATGCAATTAACTGTTCTTGAATGTTGCCAATTTTCTGTTTGTTGCAATCTTATTGTCTTAATTAGTTATTGCTAATGAGAATGGAGGCCATAGACAGTAATTGCTAAAACAATTTCTTATTTGATCAAACAACTATTTTTAATTTGTTTCCCATTACTCCAAGTGCTAGTTCTTGTTGGAAGGGAAGGGTGATATGTAATCAGGCTCTGTCTTATGGATAATGATCTATTTGGCCCAGGTTGGTGCTCTTCAAGATGTCCGGTCTGAATTGACAAAGCTGCGAGGTGTGATCTTCTATAAGGTTTTGGAGGATTTGCATGCCCATCTCTACAATAAGGGTGAATATAGGTATATGGTCTTGTGTTGCTGTCCTATTGTAATAAACCTCTAAACCCATGAAGTTAAAAAATGAATAGACACATAATTAACATCCTGACAGAAGATAAGCGTGGATGCTGACAAAATGCCACCTTCATAGCTTTGTGAAGTATTTTTATGAGAGAGTTGACATTTTCCATTTTGTTGATATCTTGTTCAAGATCATCTGATCATTTAATTTTTATTGTGCTGATTCCTGAAGGCTAGAAATTTCATTCATTCTACCTTTGGCTAAGCTCATTGCTGTTTCTGCCCTTTGCATTTGCTTGTGGCAGCTCAGGCATCCCAAGTATAAATGAAAATGATGATGCAAGTCTCCCTTCCACAGCTATTGCATATTCAATTAATTATTCACACTCGCGCTCTCGAAGGACTAGATTACTGAAGGTAGACGGCAATCCAGGAACACATGGTGCTGGAGATGGAATCTACAAACCAAGTTCGGTTGATGGAGGGTGAGAGAAGCCTATTTTCTTAGTTACTTTGAAACAGGTTTTGTTGCAATGAGAGGCTAGTCATCTAACATATTTTAATACCCCATAGATTTGTCCGGCATTCAAGATTGGCTTTATTTGGTCGTCATTAGTTCATGTCTGAATAAACTCTGGATGAGCTTTTGCATCTCTTTGAGCTTGAAAAGAACCATAGGTCTAGATCCATTCACTTGGCATGTGGAGAGCATTCCTTATTTCTGGAGTTTAGCTTGTTTTCTTATTTTCAAATTCGATACCTAATCTGTGTTTGTTTTGGAAGAAGTGCAATTTGTTATATCCATGTCGCTATAAACCTTGATTCAATTGTATCTCTTTACTTAACCAGATATGTAGGGAACAGGGATATCTTTCTGTGATATTCTATTTAATATAGTGCTCTCAAGCCCTAGCAAATCTTGGTTGAAATCCCAACAAAACTTTGGAGATAGGATGTTTTGGATCTTCTCTGCAAATTATGTTTTTATTTCGGTTAATGCAACACTGATTTAGCTTTTGCACCATCATATATTCATCATCAATTCTTGGTTAGTTACGTTAGTGACTTTTAAGTAATGAAATTAATAACTTCTAATTCTGGCACCTCAGAGTGAATTTGAATGAGTAAGTGTGATATATGAGTTTCTTTAGTGTCTTACTGCTTGTGAGCTGTTCTCTTCTCATTTTGCATCTCAGGTCGTCATATGACGGCTACAATGAGGATGGTACAATGGACATGCATGATGATGCTACATCTGATGGATATACTCCTTCAATGAGAGTAAATGGTGGTGATATTGGTGCAAGGGATGTGAAAGTTCTATCTCGTCAAATTCCTGTTTGGCTATCGGATTCCACCCCCGACGAATTTGTTGTATGCTGCTTACATTCTTTTAAAGGTTGCAATAGTGGAACTTAAATTGGCTTGTCTGCCACATGAGCTAATTTTCTCATGTGAAATCTAATGCAGGAATCGATGAGAAAAAGCAATGCTTCAATGCATGTAAAGTATTTGCAGACTATGGTTGAGTGTCTCTGCGTACTTGGAAAAGTTGCTGCTGCTGGTGCTATGATATGGTATGTCATCAACTTTAACAGTCTCTTAGTTGATTGCAATTTGCAACTTAGCTACTATGTAAATTACTCATCATCTTTTGTTTGGATATTGCAAATTTCGACAATGAATGTGCAAAAAATTTGTAAGTGCCACAAAAAAGGGGAAATTTTCACAGCGCTGATAAAGGAACTATTGCTTAAGAAAAGCTATATATGTTACTTGCAACTTCTTTTTGTTGTGTTGATGTTCACATGAATGGAATGGCATTATACGTGGATTTGCAACTGCGGACCACAAAGATGTTTGCAACTGCAGACCAATCTATTACTTAGAGAAATATTATTGATCCCCATTCTCTGGTCAAATGAAGCTTTTTCCTGAGTATAATGGAAGGAAATTGGAATTGAACTCATGTACTCAATACTCATCATATATTCAGGTTTACCTAAAGAAATTAATTTCCTTTGTTTTTGAAAGTGCAATTTTCCAGTTATGGTGACATTTCACATTTCACTTGAAACAGAATTATGATCATCACTGAATACTGTACATAGTATTTTTATTATATATATATATATATATATATATGAGATCTGATCTAGGACAGTTGGATATTAACTTTTTACATCAGTTTGTTGATATAGAAGAATTGTAGTGGTCCTGGATTTATGCTATTCAAACTAGTTCATGTATTATTTTTTGTTCTTCTATAGTCAAAGATTACGTCCTACAATCCATGAGATAATTTCTACCACGATCAAAGCTCAGGCAGGACATGTACGTTGGCCTGGTCCTGCCCATACTGCATCCACGAATACTGGTCTGCACTATCTGAATGGGCGAGTGAAGGGTCAACGTTTATCAAAACAAAAACGTCAGAATGGGATATCTTCCACTGGAGCTGTATTGGCTGCAAGCCCTGTATCTCATGAAATGTCTCCTGCTGGAACTGCTCAACTTGCAGCAAGGGAACTACTTGATTCAGTGCTGGACAATGTTGTTCGGATATTTGGTAGGATTGTTCAAACAGTTCTGGAATCTAATGCATCGTTTCTACTATTGCTGCAATCTTGATTTTCTTTATATTGGAATGGCTTTTCAGAAAATCATGTTATTGTTGGGGAGCTACTTGAATCGAAATCTTCCCAACAATCTAACTTGAACACCCCAAAAGCAATTGCTGCTGATATGAGTTGGAATCATGATTCCGATGCTTCTAATGATACAGGAGGCTATACAATTGGCTTTTCCTTAACTGTTTTACAGGTTCTTCCTTTTGTACTTTACTAGTTTATTAGTATTTAGGTTTTTACTTCAACCTCAGTTGTGAAAAAATTGGTGGCAAACATGGTTAGTGCTAACACCACGTTATCCTATGTGTGATGATAGAGTGAGTGCCAGCAACTTATATGCGAGATCCTACGAGCCACACCTGATGCTGCATCTGCGGATGCTGCTGTACATACAGCCAGACTTGCAAACCAAGGCCCCTTAAAAGATAAGAGGCAAGCAAACATAGTGATATTCTTTCAACTGTTTCTTTTTTTTTTTTGGCATCATATGGATTTTTCCTTCTTGTGGTATTTTATCTTCTTTTCCCATGGTTTTCGGAGAGTGTCTCTCAAATGTCCGTTCCATTATTTTTATGTGTGCAAATGTGCAATAAACAGGTGTTACATTATTGATTCAGTTTTATTTTCCCTTTATCTACTTACTGAATATTCACATAATTTGCTCATACTGGTTCAGATTCTTGGCTTTAATGTGATATTTGATGCCAAAATCAATTTGCCTGGTAATATTGCTAGTCTGCTATGTCTGTGGAAATCCCATATTACTTCTACCTTGAGTTTGATGACTTAGCATGCCTTAAACAAGGTCATGGATGAAACATATGGACCTTGATGTAAGCATTAGAAATTATTTGTGGGAAAGGCACACTTGATAGGGAAAAATTATTCTTTTTGAATGATAAAATCTTAGTTGCATCCTTGTGGACTGATATATGTGCTTCTTTTTTTTTTTTTTTTTTTGTTCTCCGATAATGATGATGTGATCTTGGTTGATTTGATACAGGGATGGATCAGAAGATGGTCTGACCTTTGCATTTCGCTTCACTGATGCTAGTGTTTCTGCTTCTAACCAGGGTGAGGAGAACTTACTGATAACTTTTTGTCGCTTTCTCATCTTTAAATTGAACTCAACTCATTGAGGTTAATCTTCTTGTCTTTAGTTACTCACAGGCCTCATCATTGGAAGCAATGTTTAGTGGGTTTGACATGATTGTATAGTGGTGCTATGAGCTGTTGTTTTCTGCATGAACAATACTAACATGATGCCAAGAGAAATGCTTTTCTTTGGTTGTTTAATATTTTTCGACAAACTGATAAAAAGGTGAAATAATCTTATAGGCCAGGAACTGTGTATGCTCCTGAAGGACCCAGCTTAATATGAGCTACGTTTTGGTTTGCTATAACATGCTGTTTTATGGTATAATGGAAATAAGCAATATTTGATTTTATTTATTTTTTAATCAGCTGAATGTGGTCTAAGTTAAAAGCCTATTAGAGCTCATTATCATATCTAAATGTAGATAAGATGTTAAAATAATAAAGGGTTTGCTGTAATGCTTTATATCTGGCTAACTGAATGGGCAGGCAAATCCTTCTTGCAATGTTACCTTTCCAGAATAAGTCCATTATGGTGGTTGTGTGTTTGGTTTATGAACAAACATGGGAAGGGGGTAAAGAAGTGAATTAGGAAGTTTGGCAACAGTTATGGATCTCCCCTTTATATTTTATGAAAATGTGAGAAACCCAGAATATCCTGCAATTGTAAATGGCTAATTGAATACCCGTTTTGTTTCATAACTACTTGGGTGTTTTGTATGGTTGCTGGATTGCAAAGTGTTGTCTGATGATCTCACCACCTTTATTGTGGTTGCCACATGAAAAAACCTGTGAACAATATTGTTTCTTCTGCAGTATAGTGAGATCCTGTTAGCACTGCAATGTGAAGGTGCAGCTCGACAAGTTCTCTAGAATGCTTGTTGATGCACCCTCTCAGATTGATTTGCCTTTGTATACTCCTAATAAGCAACATAGGTTGAAACTTTTTGGTCCACTTGGTAGTCTCCTTAGATTATCTGAATGGGTGCTTATAGTGCTCTGATTTGCAATGTAGAGAAATGCTCTTATACAATCCTTAAGCTGAGAAGCTTTGGGAAGAAATTAATTGGCCTAGGAATAACAAAGAATGAATTGCATATGAGGCCTTCAACACACTTGAACATTATCAGCTTGCTGGTTTCAGCATGGCTGGAGTATCGTGGAACTTGTTATGTCTTGGTTTTGTTGTCTATGGAGAATATGGTAATTGCATAGGGATTTATTTCATCATTTTTCTCTCTGTAATATAATCTTATCTGCCTATTATCAACACACTCTGGAAGATGAGTTTCTACCCTGTTGAATTTATCTAGGGACTGATGTTATTCGACAAGGGTGGAGGAAGGTCACAAATGCACACCAAGAAGGATATGGTACTGGGGCCGTGTTACCTGAGCAAGGGATATATTTGGCAGCATCAGTGTACAGGCCAGTTCTTCAGGTATGGGTCAAGTGGTGGAAGACATGCTATGGGCCACTATAAGAGAAAAAAATTCCATTTTCTTATATTTGTTACTTTACATGTGCAGTTTACTGATAAAGTTGCATCAATGCTTCCTCAGAAAATTTCCCAACCTGGGTAAGCGCATTTGGTACTATTCTTTAAACTTGAAATATTGCATGATTGAATGAATCTGAATTAGTCCATTGATGGCCTTATAATATGTAGCCCTCAAATATGTTTTCTTCCTTGATTTTATCTCTATAATGTTTCTAGTAGATCATTTTGTTTCTGCATATCTGATTTAGCATTTCTAAAAATTGCAAAAAAGGAAATTGCATGTTATTATCCATTCAAATTTTCTCAGTCTCCTTAATGCATCTATGCTTGTGAACAAAATTTTGCAGGAATGATGGGTTACTTTCTTTTATGGAAACCTTTGTGAAGGACCACTTCTTACCAACAATATTCGTGGATTATCGGAAAAGTGTGCAGCAAGCCATATCAAGCAAGTCCCATGAACTATTTTGTTCTCTGCTTGTTATTTTGATGAATATATTTGAGCATTATTACTTATTTCAATTAATATGCTGTGGTTGTGTTTACATGTTTTAATTAGAAATTCGTTTAACATCTTGTCATTGGATTTTACATGTTTTAATTTGTCAATACACCACCCCCCCAAAGAAACCTTAATTTTCTGATTCTAGGTTGTCTCTAAAACAGGCCCAGCTGCATTTCGCCCACGAGCTCATTCAGCTGCTTCTTACACGTCATCAGTTGAAAAGGGACGTCCTGTTTTACAAGGATTATTGGCTATTGATTTCTTAGCGAAAGAGGTATCCTTTTGTATCACAGTTGGTCTTCATAGTTATTGAAAGATGAGCGGATTATTTCCTTATCTTTATTCTCCTAAATAACAACTTGTTTAGGTAATGGGATGGGCTCAAGCAATGCCAAAATTTGCTGCTGGTCTCATCAGCTATGTGCAAACTTTCCTTGAAAGAACATATGAAAGATGCCGAACATCATATATGGAGGCATGAATCTTACCCTTATTTCTCCTTTTTCCTATCTCAAAAACTTAATTTACACGTGTGCGCACACACACACACAGAGTATATATAGTATAGTTGAAGCTTTGATAAGAAAGAAAGTAGAATTAGGTTTTCTAGCTCCATTTTGGTCTCTTAACAATGGACTGTGGCAGTGTTTCTCACTTGGATGTATGCCTAGGCAAGGGGTTCTTTTATAAAGGACAGGGAGAAAAGGAAAGAAGAAGTTTGGATGTTCTTTTTTTCTTTTTCTTGGAAAATAAAATCTTCGTATGAGAAATATAGTCTCTAAGTATGTCTGGAGCGGATATAAAACTTACTAAATGTTGGTTCCATTGGAAACATTTGTCAGCAGAAACTAGGTCATCACGATTCTTTGGTCGATAAGATGGACGATGGTGCTATATTAACCTTAAACGAGTCAATTTAGAAGGTTGTAGTGGCATTCAAAATTTAATGCCCTTAATCCTAGAGATGGGAGAGAGTTATGATTGAAAATTGGAATAGACAGCATTTGATGCCAACTTTAATGTAGTGCTTTTCCTTTACCATGAAGCTTCAAATCATCAAATGTTGACGTCAACTCATTCTGCTGAATTCATTTTGTTGAGATACCAGGCAGTTCTTGAAAAGCAAAGCTATATGCTTATTGGAAGACATGATATTGAGAATCTGTTGCGGATTGATCCAGCTAGTGCATGTTTACCAAATTCACCAGATAAAAGTGTTTGGGAGGCCAATGCTTCTGGTGCTGAGTGTGCTGAAATAGAAAAAGAATTGAGTGATATACTATTGAATTTGAGGCCAATCAAACAGGTATTCTCCGTCCTGTCAAGTCTTACTACTATATCTGAACTCGGAGTGCCTTATAATTCACATTTAAAATATTTTAAATAATTCTAGATTTGCTGGCATGGCTTATTAATTCATTGGATTAATTTTCTCAGGAGAACCTTATTCGGGATGACAACAAGCTTATTCTATTGGCCTCATTGAGTGATTCATTGGAATATCTTGCTGACTCAATAGAAAGGTGAGTAGTCCTATGTTACTGCATTCATAAGCTTGTGTTCATCACTGGGCTTGGATGCCAATATGTTTAACACAATGGAGTTGTGGAATCTTTGTTGCTGTGTTGTGGTTATGGCTTACGGATTAATAATCTGTTATCTTTGTCAGTGTGCTGGTGCATATTGCTCATTTTTGGTTCAAAAATAGCATGTGCTTTTCATGTTTGACCTTAGCAACCTTGTCTGAACCTAAAACTCTGTTTCAACCTCCTAATATGAAAAAAAATCTTAAAGATACCTGATAGTTGACTCTTAAGTGGTAGCTCAAAGTTGAAAATGGCTGTCAATTACTCTTTAGTTTCTGCAGTGCATATTCTATATGTTCTTACTTCTTAAGAGACTCGACTATACTGGTTGGCTTCTTCCCTTTGGGGATGATTATCCTTTACCTTGTTCTCTCATCAGATTATGGAAATCATCTTCAAACTCTTATGATCATGTGGAAGAAAATGGAACACCAAAACCCATGCATCCTAAAGGCGCACCACCTAAAAATCTTGCAGCATTTGCTGAAGAGTATAGGAAGTTGGCAATTGATTGCCTCAAGGTTCTGCGAATAGAGATGCTGCTGGAGACTGTTTTTCATTTGCAGGTACGTAAAATTTATCTTCTCTCTCACCAAAATGTTAGATTATCTACCTTGTGAGGAATCATTTTGCACATAAGAAAAATTCTGCAAATGTGATTGGTATAGGAAATGACAAATAGGGTGTATTTGGATGACCAAGATGCCGAAGAGCCAGATGATTTTGTGATAACATTAACTTCCCAGGTCAGTTCTCATGCTTGCTTTGTGCTAGATGGCTGAATTCTGGTCTTTAGGTTTCTTAACCATACAGACATTTCCAAATATAGTAGTAGAACCTAACATTTAACCGTTGTATTTAACACAACTATGTTGTATTCAATTAATGTAGCTCTGGGTTTTGCCCTCTTGTGAATTAGTATTATCATCAAGGGATGAAAGTATGGACTTTGAATTTATGTAAAAACAGATGATATTTTTTAGCTAAAAGGGGGAGGAGAACCTCAAAACTCAGACATTGAAAAATGATAGTAGGAAAAAATTTCTAAGGTCATATAACCTGCAATGAGCCCCACCTGAATTATGGGAGGTTTGATTAGACCCACTGTGGGCCACACCTGAATGGCAGGGGAGTGGTAACTCCCTCATGGGTCTAATAGATTTTCCAGAAAGTACGGACTTTGAATTTATGTAAAAACATTTGTGTTGGGTTTTAAAAATTATTATTGTGATTGTGAAGGCAGTTGGGGTCAAAGTTTTGGTTTAAATGGTATTCAGTTTGGGCTTACAAGTTGAAAGGTTTGAATGTTGAGATAACAGCGGGCACTTTCAGCAAGAAGATGCTTCCAGTGTTTTGTGCTCGGTCAGCAACAGTTAGGGTGAGGCATAAGAAGACGAGAGCCTGAGGGAACAATTTGATTTATGAATTTGAAGAAAAAATCCAGAGAGTATGAAAAATAATGTAGAGTCTCCAGGCATATTTAAGATGATCGTAAACTGATGTTTCTAAGTAGTTCAGATCAACAGTTAGAATTATTAGGTGACTTGGATGTATCAAGTTTTCTTTTTACATTTTCAGCTGTAATTGATCATATCCAGGTATATTTTGTGAAAATTCTATGCCCATTTCGTGGATATTTATTTTGATATGATTTATTATATTGTTTGTAATGTACCCTATAAATAACAGCACATGTTGTATGCTTTCTTTCATTTGAGATAGATATCACGCCGAGATGAGGAAATGGCACCATATATTGCTGATGTGAAACGGAATTATATATTTGGTGGAATATGTGGTTTAGCAGCTAATTTGTTTATAAAGGTATGTAGTGTTTGTACAAAATTCCTTCTGGACCAATGATAAAGAACATGTTATGTTTTTATTATACTTACAAGAGCGTCATTGTTCGGTATTAGGTTTTGGCTGATATGAAGTCTATAAACCTCTTTGGAGTTCAGCAAATTTGTCGTAATTCAATTGCATTGGAACAGGTTCGAATCTTTCCACTCTCACATCTCTTCTCTCCTCTGTTTCTAGCAACTTTTAAATTCCATATATGTTTCTGCACAAGTGACTGCAATACTTCAAATGGGGAAACCATTGTTGACAGAACATAAAGATCCATAAACTGTAAAGATTTTCCTACTTTTCACGTGTGAATATTTAATAAGTTTATGGTTATTGATTCTTGCACTTGTATATACAATCTGATAGATGTTGATGCCACCTATTCTTTTTTTCTTTTTCCGAACTTTTTGTTATGTAGTTCCTCTTCGAATACTAGCTATTATTCCACAATGGCTTTCATATCCGTGTAGGCAAGCAAGACTTATCTCGTGTATGCATATAATATGTACAATACCTTATCTCTTATTTCCATTTTTAACTTTGTCAAATGAAGAGATGCGGAAAAATTATTCCTCCTCCCACTTTGATAGATTGTAAGAATAGTTAGTTTTGTTGGAAATATAAATTGTGTCTAATATT
>MAYD01511266.1:0-12294 GCA_001909325.1 Ruellia speciosa
TCTGTTTTAGAATTTGAATAAGCAAGGAGCTCTCTTCATAGCCGATTTTCAACCTTGTCCACTTCGAATTTGAGGTTAGTGTCTTCATCAAATTTGTAGCCCTTACTTTCTAGTTTCCAGAACACCTTTTAGATTGTTGATTGGTTGAGTATTAAATTCATAGGCCTCCTTGAACCTGGCTGCTTCATCAACTTTCATTAGGATTTTCATTTCCTTCATCCAAGCGCTCATCTGAGCAAAATACCCGAGCAAGGGGTTCTTCTTATGTAATTAGGCTTTATTTTGACATGTTTTACTGATCTGGAAACTTTGGTGCAATTTGGCCGCGGTTTTCGGGCCGCGGTATTTGCCCGCGGTTGGATGACCGCGGCTCTGACTGCGGATTCCTGGGTTGTTTCTGATTTTCTGTTTTATCATCCATAGCTTATAGGTTCCTTTTATATGATGGATTAAGGTTGATAAAGGGTGTAGGACTTCCTAACTTTGTCTATTTTTCCTCTATGCGCACGTTTGAACTATGTTTCAATACGATATTAATTTCTAATGTTACATACGGTTGTTGTTCGCATACGTTATCAAACACTTTATAAAGATGATTTGCAAGGCTAACAGGGGTAATGTGTGGGCCCGTTTGGCCGTATGAGTATTGTGGATTTGGCCCGTTTGGCCGGATACAGAGTGGTTTTACGATAAAGGCCCTGTTTGGGCATTAAACATTATGATTTCGGATTCTGACGATGGTAATTATTCGTGATGGTTTTGATGATGATTCTCGCCCCAGATTGGGCGAGGCCCCGTATGGTTGGGTTGTGATGTGATTGTGACTGCTGGTTCTCATTGATGCTTGTGGTTTTACTCGGGAAAAACCTTCTGGGGGAATTTGTGTGCGTATTATCAGTATAGCAGGGAACTCTAACTACTGACGCGTGAGTTGTGAAACCCCCAGAGTGGCTTTTATGGCATGTGCTGTGTGACTACTGACATTACGTGCTTATGTGTTCGGCCTGTGTGATGCCACCGTGCCCAGTGTGTATGATGGATATTGGGACGCGGTCCCCTGCGCTTGTGTCGTTGTGATGCCCTGGCATACGGGAAGGGTCTTGAGCGGGCCGATAATGAGCTCCTTTATTGTTAGATGCGCACTAGACACTTCTGTGTTGCATTTAGGGTAGGTAGGTGGACGTTAGGATTTATGCATTACTTGCATTAGATTTATTTATTTCTTCAGCAATTGTTAACCGAACGCCTGGTATGGGATGGGTGAATTGGTTAACGGTGATGTTTCTATACTTATTTCTATTATGCTTGTCTGATGCTTTGGGGGACCCCTTGCTCAGCGTATGCTGACCCCCATGTGCGTTGCATGTTTCAGGTACAGATGACGATCATGTTTAGACATCCGGGATTTGGGACGAGTGGACTGTAGTTGGAGTCTATTATGTATTATGACTGCTGTATGACTGTGACATGCTTCGTGTTTACTAGTTTCTGCTTGTAGGCGGTTGACGTGTGATGTTATCTTATGTATTTTGACTCGGTGTGTCTGTGACAATATGAATAATATATTTATGTGATTTCCCCTTTTTTTCTTTATCTGAACACACTAAATCGAGAATTGGAAACCTTATATGATTTATTTGTCTATGTGCTTTGAGTTATACATGTCTTGTACTGGTGAGACTAAATTACTTGACCACTAATTTAGGTTAGCTAGTACGGTGTGACACACTCACTGAGAATGTGGGGGTGTTACAAATAATAAATAGAGGATGAGATGGCTGGGAGACCCGAGACCATGATAATTTGGCTTAAGAATTTCTCTATCTCTCTCTCTCTCTCTCTATGGTCTATACCAACCAACGGTACGGTGTATGAATTATGATTCATCATGCATGCATGCAAAAGATGAACCCTTGAAAAAGGAAATAAAATCCCCTAAATAAGGCTAATTTCGACTCATTACAATGAGAATTAATTATTTCCTTAAAAGCCATAGTCTATAAATAACTCGTCTTAACCTTTTATATTTATTATTTTGAATTAAATGGGCGTATAAGCGTATTGATAATTGATGGGTGAATGGTGATGGTATATTCATAGTATTTGAACAGTAAGGAAAACAAAGAAAGAAACAAGTGATTGATGGCTGCGCGGGTTTGTCGCCGCTAAGTTATTCCTTACCGTCCAATCCTCTTCATCCAAATTTCTCTCTGTTTTCTCTTCCTCATTTTTGCATTCTCCTCTGTCTCTTAAGACAAAATCAAATCAAACAAAACCAAACCAAAATGATGACAATGTTGATAATTCACTCATAACCATATTCTCGCAGTGGGCAATCAGCCATCAGCAAAATGTTGGATGAGCAGACGCAAGTCAGGCTTCCCGATGCAGATTCTGCTGAGTTACTACTTCAGACTGCGGACGATGGAGGCGGAGATGGAGGGGGCGGGACCACTACTAAAGAACCCACTTGTATTTCTACCAGGGAACACAAACAGCCTCCTTCAGGTATTATTACATACCTGATACCTTTATCCAATTATCCAAGTACATGTATCTGTCCTGTGTCCTGTGTCTGAATTCTTCATCTGCAGACATGGAAATCATGAAGGAGAAATTCTCCAAGCTATTGTTGGGTGAGGACATGTCTGGCGGTGGCAAGGGCGTTTCCTCTGCCTTAGCCCTTTCCAACGCCATCACCAATCTTGCGGGTAATCTTGATCGCAATTTGTTTTGTTGGTACAAATCGACTCCTCTGTTTTTATTGATCAATTCACAATTTTCTGCAGCGTCGGTTTTCGGGGAACAATCGAAGCTGGAGCCCATGTCGCCGGATCGGAAGGCTAGATGGAAGAAGGAAGTTGGCTGGTTTTTATCGGTCACTGATTACATCGTCGAATTCGTCCCTACTCAACAGACTGCCAAGGATGGATCCACCATGGAGGCAAAAATTCGATTCTGCTTATCAGAGAGGAAAAATTTGCAAAACACGTTCTTAAGTTGTACTCGGGGAACGTGTTTTGCAATTTCCTCATCAGATGATACTCTTGTATTTAACTTTTCACACGTTTCATTGAAATTCTGTGTTGGTTGATTCGGTAGGTAATGACGTGGCAGCAGAGGACAGATCTTCTGATGAACATTCCTGCCTTACGCAAGCTCGATGCAGTGCTCCTTGTAAGTGTTGGACAAAACGCCTAGCTGAAGCATTCTTTGAACAATAAGATGGTGGATTTCTGATTCAATGATTTTGCATAGGGCACGCTTGATAACTTCTCAAGCCAGCAAGAATTCTGGTACGCAAAAAAGGATGCTGACGAATCGGAAAGAGGAGTCCAGAAGAATGATAAATGGTGGCTGCCTACGGTGAAGGTTCCACCAAATGGACTATCAGAAGAATCGCGACAGTTCTTGCAGCAGCAGAAGGAATCAGTGGCCCAAGTTCTCAAAGCGTCCATGGCAATCAATGCTCAGATACTTTCGGATATGGAGATCCCCGAAAACTACATTGAATCCCTTCCTAAGGTACAAATATTCTTGCGATTTTTTCTGTTTTAAAAGATGATTTTGTTAGTGCAAAATGGCTTAGACTTTTATTGTATATATGTGATTTTGTAGCATGGTAAATCGAGCCTTGGGGAGTCAATATACAGAAACATTACGGATGAATTCTTCGATCCTCAGCAATTCCTGTCAACTTTGGACTTATCTTCCGAGCACAAAGTTCTTGACATCAAGAACAGAATCGAGGCATCCATTGTGATATGGAAGAGGAAGCTGCACAACTACTACAAGGATATGAAATCCTCGTGGGGCTTAGCATTGAGCTCTGAGAAGAGAGAGCTTTTTGAGGAACGAGCAGAGACGATCTTGCTCCTGTTAAAACACCAATTCCCAGGACTTCCTCAGTCCTCACTCGAGATAACCAAGATCCAATACAACAGAGTACAGAAAAACACACATTTTCCCACCATTTGCTTACGATCTCTCACCCTCGTTCATTTATAAGTCTTTGTTATCATTTTCAGGATGTGGGCTTGGCCGTGCTAGAGAGCTATTCGCGGGTTCTAGAAACTTTGGCAAATACAGTGACGTCGCGTATAGAAGATGTGTTATACGCTGATTCTGTAGCTCGAGATCCATCTGTTGCAGAGTGTAAGAAAGAAGAGTGCGATGAGAGCTCACCATCGCCCACAGTGAGCAGCTGCCCGAGCCCTGAACAGGAGCCCGAGAAGCCGGGCTCCATGGAGGGGACGCCAACCTCCAAGACGCTCTCGGATTTCATGGGATGGGACTTTGAGCCGCCTGTAAAGGAAGTTGCAAACAGTAACTCGACAGGCAACTTAGAGCCTGATACTAATAATGTTCAGGAAGAAGCTGTTGGCACCACCATTAAGAGGTACTTGTACATGGATAAGATCGACTTAAGTGGCTTGCGTAGCCCCATCGTTCGACATTAACTAAACCCGATAGAATGAATGCCGGACACTGAGAAGCGGTGACCGTAGAGTAGAGAATTGTACGTTAACTGTATAGATTGTTTTAGGGAAGTTTGAGGAACAGATTCTTGTGATGGGTCTGGTATATATGTGTCTTCATTGCAGTTAGTAGGTAGGGCATTGATGTAGTAGTTGAGTTTCTTGGCCATTGCGGCTGATGTCCAATATTTTTGTAACTCTAGTTTATGTAAGAAAGTTATTATTGGTATTGTTGGTAATGCTGGTGTTGATGAATATTGAGAGTCTGATGTAAGGAAAAACTTTAAAGAGGGTATTGCGGAGATCTTGTCTAAATTATATCCGTCCCCATGTCTCAGATATTATGTGTACATATAATTTATATTTTCCTATATGATGTTGCAGTTTCTTTTGGTTGTACTAGAAGGTAGAGAAATTTATTATTAAGGACCAAAGGCGAAAAGTAAGGAGTATGGAAGTGTAAAAAGTAACCCAAAAATGAGCATTGTGCATGCAGAAGATTATCAATTAAGGTGCCCGCGCACTAATATAAATGCTGCGTCCGCTGATGGCCATAGGCCAAGCAGTGGAGTGATGCGAGAGCCGAGAGGCGCCTGATTTGCATCGCATGACTACTGCATCAAACATTCGAAAGGAGCGCTGCATTAGGAAATCCTTTGAACTATAGCCATATGATTACCATTGTATGTGGACTAAGTGATTCGGAACTATCATGGCTGAGGATAATATTGGTGCTATTTCGTTTAGTTGAATATGCGTATTATTTCGTTTAATTTATGTTTAGATTGACCTGGGTTCAAGTCCCACATTCACATTGTTTAATTTGAGTGCTATATTGTTTAATTGATAAAAAGTAAGATAATTGAGGGATGGATTGTTGAATTTGAATGGTAAATAGTTTAATTTAAGGGGTGTATTGTTGAATTTCTCAATCATTTGATTGAACAACTGAAGCTTCTTTGAATAGAAGATTGTTGAAAACATATACCAAATTGTTTAATTTGAGGGGTAAATTGTTTAATTTAAAGGACATGTTAAATTCCTCAAATCATTTGATTGAACAGCTGACACTTCTTTTTAGTCGATATTTAATTTGAATAAAATATTGTTGAAAATATATATCAAATTGATTAATTTGAGGGGTGTATTGTTGAATTTGAGCAGTAAATTATTGAATTTAAATAGAAGATTGTTGAAAATGTGTTTCAAATTATTTAATTTGAAGGGTAAATTGTTTAATTTGAAAGGTGCATTATTTAATTTGGGGGGTAAATTGTTTAATTTGAGGGTTGTATTGTTGAATTTGAGGGTTAAATTGTTTAATTTGAGGGGTAAATTATTTAATTTGAGGGGTGTACTATTGGATTTGAGGGGTAAATTGTTGGATTTGAGGGGTGTACTATTGAATTTAAGCGGGAAAATCGTTTAGGGTGTATTATTGAATTTGATGGGTAAATTGTTGAATTCAAGGGTGTACTGTTGAATTTGATAGGGAAAATTGTTTAATTTAAGGAATGTATTGTTGACAGTTTCGACTGGTGATGGTATCTAGTAGGTTTGTAATTTTGTAATTTAAACAATTGTAGTGTGTTTTTCAATAGGGAGGAATATTTACTGTATAGTTCTTGTATTAATATGATCCATCGATTTAGTTTTTAATCTAATGGTCTATGTGCAAGTCAGTGACGCTGAATAATTACTTCTATAGTGCATTCAATCAGTTATAATACAACTGTCATATATGATTCAGCAACAAAGTTGTTTTAATTCAGCGCTAAACTCCATGGGGAACTATATCCACTTGACATTTGAGGCACAATGTTGGAAGATACGCATTGAATTTTACACCTACAACGAAATACAGTATAGAGGTATAATAGTCAAGCTACCTAACTAAATTATACATACCCATCGCCAAATATAGAATATAGAGGGTTACTGTTCACCCCAATCAGCTACATATACCAACTTCTATCGCTCACTTATACTACTATATTAGACGTGCGGTTCAATATATACTCACAAGTTGTTGAAACATGCATAACTTCCTTCTATTCACCTTATTGTTGAATTTTATATTACACATAATTGAATTCTACCCAACCTATCGCTAAATAATTACATAATTATATCTAACTCATTGCTGCACTCTCATTGTTGAACTATACATGAATATAATCATTATATTTTTACAGAATGTGTTGATGTCATTCATGTCAAAACTTACGAATTTAACTCACTCTTCTTATGCATAAGAAATCAGAACAAAACTTGAGAATTAATAGAAATTTTAATCCATGCATCTCCCCTCACCCCACCCATTCACCAAAATAAAATCAGTAGATATGAGATATGTATTGCCATAAAATGGAGTTGGTGCACCTGACAACAAAACCTGAACCAGGAAAATATCCACTTAACGCAGACAACACAAAGCAGTCCAATCTGAGCAGCAGAAATGCAGAGTCAATGTAAATGTAATGGTCCCTTTTGAAACTCAAATTTCTGCTTTATTCAGCCAAATTACAAAACCACTTAGCTTGGTTAAAAACCTCAGCTGAAAATTGCTCTACTGAGCCTTCAGACTCGCCCCATGATCTATGCTACGGTTGTAACAGCAGCATGTATAGCTTCACAAAGATGAGGAACTGTTTTCGAACTTAGACCTGCCATGCTAATCCTCCTGCAGTAAAATGAGGCCGAGACAACACAATTCAGATTGCGCATCAATGTTTTAGTGTGGGAGACGAGACACTAAGTCCAGGATTTAAATGTTTCTTACCCATCAGAAGTCATGTATATATGGTACTCCTTGGTCATGAATGCCACTTGGTTGGCATTTAACCCAGTAAACGTAAACATCCCTATCTGCTTTATGATATGACTCCAGTCGCCTGGTGTCCCTGTGGTTGATATACAAATACAAAAAAATTATCCAAATTAATCATATGTTAAAAATACAAGGGAAAGAAGACGTTATGACGAGAATAGATATCCGGGTGAAGTCACGTTTCACAATATACCAGGTCTTCCAAGAAATCAGGGTCATTTGTACCTTATGTGAAATTCATGTCAGGAGTTAAGTGAATATACATGCAAAAGAATCCTCTATAGCTTACCAAAAAGAGGTCAATAGTTATAGATAAATTGCATTGTGGTGTTACAAAAACAGCCCAAATATCATACCTTTAGCTTTCAAAGCATCAAAAAGTTGCTGGCGCATGCTGATAATCCTATCAGCCATGGCCTTCAGCTCGACTGTCCATTCTTTGTACAGTTCCCTGGAGGTGGATTCATGAGGCTTTTACATATCAGAGAGACAATTATATTTAAAGAGAAGTTATGAACGAGTCAGCACAATGTTCTTATAACATCAAAAGTATGTTACCCGTCCTTGAGTATAGTAGCCACAATAGAAGCTCCATGAATGGGTGGGTTAGAATACATTGGCCTGATGACTAATTTTAGTTGACTTTCGACCCTGGCAGCAACATCTGCAGCTTTGCATACCTGCAAATCAAATTTAGTTCCAGCATCATTTCATTAATGTTCAAGGCAGTATAAAATACAAAGTAATTCACATGGTGCTTGGGAATTGCTTAATACTTTCAAGCGTCTATTGATTCAAATTCAATAACAGTTACGCATGAATTGAAATTCACATTTGACCTACGCTAGAAGGAGCAACACACTCATAACTGTATAGTGTATACAGGTTTCATCGGATTCCAATCCATGTAAAGCAAGAGTAGACTGAGTAGTATTAGCAGCATTTATAAAGAAGTGGCTACAACTAGAAACACGAGCAAGTATTAGCATAAACTCACAATGCTAAGAGCACCGACTCTTTCGCCATACATTCCCATGTTTTTAGCGTAACTCTGTGCTGCAAGACATTCACCCCCATCAGCAACAAATGTCCGAACAGACCCTGCATCTGCATCAAGGCTCCCACTAGCAAAGCCCTATATCCATTGATTCATCGTGTTGGAAAAGTTGGTTTGATGGCAAAACTCAATTTAGCAAACACAGAGATATTGTTGTCATTCGAAAAAGTCTAGTTCCCTAGTTACATAATCAGAGCCCACCTGATAAGCACTATCAAAGAAGGGTAGCAATCCTTTTGATCGCACCACTTGCCTAATTTTCTCCCATTCATCTGAAGTTGGATCCACACCAGTCGGGTTATGAGCACATGCATGAAGAAGAACAATAGCTCCAGCCGGAGCATTCCCAAGATCCTCTAACAGTCCTGTTTCCAGAGATGATTGTCAAAAAAATGGACCTCAAATAGTAAACATCAA
The DNA here is from genome assembly GCA_001909325.1 of Ruellia speciosa. Lineage (NCBI taxonomy): Eukaryota > Viridiplantae > Streptophyta > Magnoliopsida > Lamiales > Acanthaceae > Ruellia > Ruellia speciosa. The sequence goes on from MAYD01511266.1 coordinate 8,783, forward strand.
TCCAGCAAAAGTATAACCAACACAAACAAGCAGAAAAATTATAAGAAACTGATTGTCAATACATTTCTGCAAGCTACTTTCTCAAAACCACAATTTTATATTTTAGCAACTTAAGTGTCAGCTACTCAGTTGTTTCAATTACATAGTATAACAATCACTACAGTAATGCCTCAGGGGAAGTAAATTCCTTTTCAATTACGTAGTATAATAATCACTATTGTAATGCCTCAGGCGAAGTAAATTCCTAAATGCTCCACTGGCTAATCATATTGATAAGAGCCACATAGGCAAATTCCATAATGTGCACCAGAGTACAAAACCTGAGAAATCCAAGCCCCGAGTGCTAGGGTCATAATATCGGTAAGTCTGCACAGATAATCCTGCTGCGCTGAAAACCTTTGGGTGATTTCCCCATGTTGGAAGGGGAATGAGTATGGTTTTCTGGAAGGAAACAAAATTCATCAACATTGCTAAAATTGTAGAATGTAAGCCAGTGCCTAAAGGGAAGACAAGCTACTTACAACAGGATAATGTCTGGCCAGAAACTCGGCTCCAACCCTTAACGAGCCTGTTCCGGACAAGCACTGAACGGTAGCCACTCTGTTCTCCTGAATGGCAGGGCTGAAACCATATTCAAAAGATTATAAATCTTTCTGGAGATCGAAAATAAATTCTATCTCAAAAGATGACCAATCTAAATATCTAAGTAACCAAGCTAACTCCCATATAATAATGTTTACCATTGTAAAAATGAATACTAAAATATATTTTGTTCGTGAAAACCTTTCAAACAGCACTTCCAAAAAACAAAAAAACTAGACAGCATAAATTCCATTGCTTTAAATAACAAAGATCTCTGGTTTAGCCTATCCTCTCGTTTCCTTCTCATCTTCTTTATTACAGGGAGGAAAATAAAAAGATTTGTTACAGTGGCAGGTACACATAGGCAATTAGGCATTAGATTGCTCATGCTACCTTAACAAATGAAGTTCAAAAAAGATTGGCCACACAATTCTGATGAAGTAAATATTGTAAAGACAAATAATAAATCTTATACTTGAAACAATTTCCACATTCCACGCCCCAAATTCATATCCCATTAGTGTCCTAAAGTAATCATTGATTTTCAGTAGTGTGTAGAGTGTACCTGTCGGCTCCAAGTATGAGCTTGGCACTCAGCTTGTTAAATTCTGCCAGTCCAGTAATAGGAAGATACTCCTTCACACGAGAACTGCACATCATAAAAGGTGATATCTATTTTCAGGTGAAATCTATGCAGCATAAGTAGAATACAACATTTGATCACGCGATTCACATGTACACACGCATTGACAAACTTACGTATCATTAACAAGAATTTGCTCTGCCTTCCTCACTACATTGAGGACAAGAGGCTTTCCTTCCTGTCAATTACAAAACATATGAGTCTTGTTCTGCATATAAGTTTCCGGTACGCATTGAAAACCTTTTAACAAAAGATATGCAATCATTTTATAAGATCAAACAACACACCTCTGTCCGATAAGCTCCAACGCCCAAATTGAGCTTATTAGGGCTCTGGTCTTTGTTATAAGCGACAGTGACCTGATTTTTTTCACGATCGGAGATTCAAATTCACCACTCCAGACTTTTTTTATAGAAAACAAAAGCTCAAAATACAGAAACCAAAGAATAATTGCTTAACATCGAATCGAATGATTAAAAAACCAGAAGACATCACCTGAATCAAAACTCGGAAATAGAAAATTAAGAAAAGAAAGAACAAATGCCGAAAAAATCAAGAGCAAAAAAAAAAAAGCATGGTTTTCGTTGGCAAATTGCAAAAAGCAAAGTATAATCCATAAAAATATTGAGAAATTGAGAGGAGAGGGGAGGAGAGGTTACCCCTAAGATGGGATCCTCGGGAGCTTGAACGACGGCGGCAAAGACAGAATCGGACATGGTTAGATTAGTGTTGAGAAGAAAGGGATTGGTGATGGGAACCGGGGAAGAATGAAGAGGGTGATTTGAGGCTTGTGGTTTGATTATTGATATATAGGCTTGAGGCGTGAGGTGGCAAGTGTAGAGTGTAAGAAGTGAAGAAGGGGAAAAGCGTGGGCAAGGGGCAACTAAGGGGAAAGACGGATGGGAAACCGGGGGCGAAGTTCAAACGGGGCACATGATCTCACCCTAGTTTTTCGTGCCTGTGCCTGTCTGTTAACTGCTTTTGCTTTTCCACGGAATTACGAGGTCAATTTAGCATTTAATGATGCTCAAGCTCAAGGGCTTTTCTGTCCTTTCCAACTCCTTTCACCGCCCACCGCTTTCCCTTTTACTACCGGCTACCAACCCAATATTGTTACTGTAATAAGTAATAACGACCTTTATTATTTTTACCATATTTTATTTTCATAATGTAAGCTTTTTATAATAATAATCACAAATACTATTATTATGCAGGCACTCTAATAAAATTGAATGAAATTTGAATTTGAAATCTGAATAATTAAGTGACTAAATTTGAATTATTAAATTGTAAATTTAAAATATTTAAAATAATGATTAAAAATATTTTAAATTTATTAAAAATATATTTGAAGTAATTTCTCAATAAGTGAAAATGAAATAATAAGAATGGAACCTCAAACCTTTTGATTATCAACTTATAACTTAACCACCAAACTACATGCATTACATTATTTGTTATATAAAAACAATTTAAACATTATACATATGTAAAAGAAATAAATGTCAATTTAGTCCCTTGAGTATATCGAAAATCTAAAATAGTCTCATTCGTGTAGCAATTTCTGAAAAAAGAATGTATACTGACTAATTACAATCAAAATGATCATTTGACCCACTAATGACCAGATTTGCTGGCGTGACATTCATTAGCCACAAATTAACATTAACCTGACCAACGCCATGTGGCGCCTAACATTAACCTGACCAACGCCATGTGGCGCCACCTAGACGCCAGCTTGAACGGATACCCACCTATTCAATGCAAAATAGGTCATAAAACGTTGTCTTCACCAAATCATTTCCCAAATCTAGGGTTTTAGAAACAGCAAATCCACCATGCATTCATCGTCATTCTCTTATCAAACCACAACACTAGAGGTCAGGATGGGCAATATGGCTATCAATAAGGAGATTCGCAATTTTCACATACATACCTTGAATGTACGATAGAGATTAGAGAAGGTAGTAGACAGGGAGCAGCACAGCACGAAAGGGAAAAAGATGCGGTAGCAACTGGCAAACTGTGAACAAACAAACAGACTTGCGAGTCGGCGATGGTGATTACTAAAGTGGACACAAAGCGGTGGCGAGGCCGCGAGGGCAACGAGCGGGGCTGAAAGAGAGATCAGAGATGAACGACGAAGTGTTAGGGTTCATTGTTTCAATTTGGATCTGTAATTGGGAATATGGAATGGAAATATGGTACGGGATTCGCACTAAGACAAATTACATTTAGAAATTCATCAATTACTATTATTTTTTAATTTTTAATTATGATATTATAT
>MAYD01511288.1:0-11341 GCA_001909325.1 Ruellia speciosa
CCATGTTAGAGTAAATGAATGCTTGATGCCAATGATTTTTGGAAGTTGGTTGATTGACCTTTTAGGACGATGCCAATTAGTTTCAATTGGGCCTTTGCTGTTAAATTATTCCCAATGGATCTATTTGCTTGGCTGAAAGCTTGCCCTAGTGGAAAAAGGGTCTGTTGAGATGTATTGGATTGATTAGTGCGACATTTCCTCCCCTCTGGCCAAGTTAACTACTGTTTGGTTACTTAGATGTAGATCGGTAGCTACCGCCTATGATTGGCCTGGAGAAAACTAGAATGTGTTTTTTCAATTAAATAGAATGTTGAAAGACAGAAATTTAGAGTGTCAATACAATGTATAAACTAGGGACGGATAGTAAAATTCTAAGTTATAACATTACCAAATCTAGAATTTACCAAATATTAAATTCCTCAAAGAAACATAATCATAAGTGATTTTATTTATACTCTTAACACTTACCACCCTCAAGTTGAACTGGGTAAGCACGATTAACTAGTTCAATTTGAAAGATAGAACCCACAACTTGGGCCGAGAAACAACCGTTACAATTGCCGCCAAACATCTTCATTTGTGGATGGACTAGGAACACTTTCAGCACTTGAAGGCAAGACAACGGGATGGAAACATCAATGTTCAACGTGAACATTAGAAGCTGCAGCTTTGTGTACTAGACAACCATACAACTATTACAAATATCAATAAGTATGAGAAAGGCACCAACATTGCTGGAAGACTTTTTTTAACTTGAACAACCATAATCCACAATTTTGTGGCACAAAACATTATTGAACTATGGGAACAACACCAACACAGTTGGAAACCATTGAAAAAATTAGGATGACCTCGTGTTTGATACCATGTAGAAAACTAGAATGGATTTTCCTATTACATAAAATAAGAAGTGTCAATACCATAGAAGTTGGCGCATGGCAGCCCTGCCCCATATACTGAGCTATGGCACAGGGCTTCACTGTGGTGCGCCTATGGCACATGGCACGCCAAACACGCCGGCGAAGGTGCGTGAGTCTCAGATTTTCCCCTTTTTTTAAAATCAAATATTAAAATCATGTTTATTTCATATTTATTTGACTATTTCTTCCTAAAACTCCCTGCCACGAGTCGGGTATTAATATTCTCCCATATCAAAAGAAAAACCCTAGCCACTCTTCATCTCTTCATCTCTTCCTGCCTTGCACCGTCACCTGATTCTGCCCGCTGCCCACCACCGTGAACATTTTATTGAAGTTTGTGGTGAACATTGAATTAGACTTGAAGCTTTTATTTGGGTGTGGTAAATTTAAATATTTTGATTTATTATTGCTATATCTATCTATATATTTTACATGGATTTTTTTTTTTATTTTTAAACTTTTTACATAGTGCACCATGCGCCGGTCTACTGTGGTCAATACAATGAAATAAACTAGAAAAGTATCAGATCCTAGTATTACCTAATATATGAATAAAATTCTTACACTACCAAAACTCTAGAATTTACCAAACATTAAATTTCTTAAACTAAGGAAATAATCGTAATTGATTTTATTCTATGATAGGCCCCCAATCTGGCTCGATGTGAGAAACACCTTTTTACGTGGTGATCCTTAGGAGGAACTCTATATGGAGGTCTTGTTTCTTGGGAGAGTTTGGGACAAACCCTTGAATGGCTTAAAAGAAAGTCCCTGTGCCAGGTTTGGAAAACTTGGTTAGATGGTTGAAACGTTTAGGATGTGATAAGGAAACTCTAAATCTTTTTGTGCTCTATAGGCAGTCCAAATTAGGCATTATATTGTTGGTGGCTTATGTGGATGATGCTATTTTTATAGGGTGTCGCACTGTTGGTATCTCATCCCTGAAGACATTTGGTACACAGCTAGTTTCAAACTATGAAACTTGCTAATGTTTGGATATATGTTTGCATATTTTTTGTTTCTCATTTTTCCAAGAGATACACTATACTTTCTCAACTTTATTCTCTCTTATATAACTTTAAAATAAATAAATTTAATAATGACTCGATAATTTTCCTGTTTTAGATTAATTTAAATTTTTACACTCACAATACACATTAATTAATCGTATATATATTCACATCATCCAATCATTATATAATACTTAAAAAATTTTAAAACCATCAAATCAAATATTTATTTTTACAATTCAATCACTATTCATTTTTTCTTTTACAAACACTACTTTTTCTTGAGAAATAACTAAAAACAATTACATTTAAACATAAACTTAGTATCTTGAAGTATTTTTTGGACGTTGAAGTAACGGAGGGGTAAGAAAGGGATATTAATTTCTCTAAGTGATAACCCACTTAGGAAATGTCAACAATCTCCCTCAGGTCTGCAAGCTGGGCCTCACATCAACATACTGTTATATTGATATTGTGTTCAAAGTCTTGGGCCCTCGCTTAATTGGCTATCTTTTGGGGGTAGATTCTCCCATGGTTGTAATGATTCAAATGAATTGAGACAATCAGCATGTTGGTTTTCTGTTAAATTTAGATGAACAATTTTGAAAGCTTACCATTTCAGAAAGCAAGCTACTTGTGGTCTGTGGGCACTTCCTACAACCCTTGAATTACTTTCCTTGAGTCTCCTTGAAGAGAACATTTTTATTGAACTTGTGATAGGTTGTATCTGCTGGTGGACTTCATGTTGTGGGTACAGAACGTCATGAGTCACGCCGAATTGACAATCAGGTAGGCTTTAATATTCTGTTGCATTACGTCCGTTTGACAAGATCAAAGTGCCTATTCTAACTTTGTTATTTTTTGTGCTTTCTAATTCTTCCATTGCTACATTTTTATATTTTTGCAGTTGCGTGGACGTAGTGGCCGACAAGGGGACCCTGGAAGCTCTCGATTCTTTCTTAGTCTTGAAGATAATTTATTTCGCATATTTGGTGGAGATCGAATTCAGGTTTGTTTTTTTCGAATTCAGGTTCTTTTTTCTTTTTGTTCTTGTTGGCCGGCAAAGCTATTAATGGTATTGTGCCATGTAGGGTTTGATGAAAGCTTTTAGAGTTGAAGACTTGCCAATTGAATCCAAAATGCTCACAAAAGCTCTGGATGAAGCTCAAAGAAAAGTGGAGAATTACTTTTTTGATATTAGAAAACAATTGTTTGAATATGATGAAGTTTTGAACAGCCAAAGAGGTCGAGTATACACTGAGAGGAGGCGAGCGTTAGAATCTGATGATCTCCAGCCTCTCCTTATCGAATATGCTGAATTAACAATGGATGATATACTAGAGGTAAAATGTCTGACACTGCTCTAGATCATGTCTGTTTATGCTGTTGTTCTAACTGCTCTAATGTTTTTTTATTCTTCTTAACAATGTAATAGGCAAATATTGGTTCTGATGCCCCCAGGGAAAGCTGGGAATTTGAGAAACTTATAGAAAAACTTCAACAGTGAGTCATATTCTTCTCCACTTCAGACGGATTAAAGTTTATTAAATGGATCACAGTGAAAGTTAGATCATAACCATTCACAAACACTGAATTGCCCTTCATTCATGCCTGTAACATGTTGCAACTTGTTATGTACTGGTATCTTATATTCGGTCTGTGGCTGTTTGTGATGCCATTCATTTATGCAAGCTGTTCCCTCATGTTACTTTTCTTCCCTACTCAAATATGTAGCACAACTATTTAACCACTAGTTGGTGTTCAAATACTAATCCTACTGTTTCTATATTTCCTTTCTTGTCTCATGTATATTTTTCAGAGTGTGGCATATTCCTCCTTTTGGAATGGTTTATGAATGTCTTCTCTGATTATCAAGGGGTTTTTGAATTGCTTAAAATGGATTGTATGAATTTGCAACCCCATGTGTTTTATGTTAGGGTTTGAAAATAATCAGATATTCTCTCGTAATTGAATTTTCCATAATGGAAGCAGATTACCCTTCTTGTCATGGTCTGACCCATTCTGCTGAACTGCTGAATTCTGTTTGTGATAGTGTCTTCAATGCTATATATTGATTTTCTCAACAGGAGAAATTATATCTCAATATTTAATCCTAATTCACTATTTGTAGGTACTGCTATCTTTTAAATGATTTGACCCCAGATATATTGCAAAGTAAATGTTCCACATATGAGGAGTTGCGAGAATATCTTCACCTTCGTGGACGTGAAGCTTATCTGCAGAAACGGGTTAGTCAGATAATTAATAGTTATGTCATGTATACAGTGAATAATGGGATTGATTAACTAATCAAATGCCACGGGATTAATGATAGGATAACTTTATCTATCTAGTTTATTAGGATTAATTATCTCGTAAATAAATTAGCTTAATTATACCAGGCCTTTATATAATTAAGTCCCCTAATCACTCTAGGTAAACAAGTGATTAGCCCTATTAAGGCTAATCTCTCGTTGTGTAACATGACCGACGTTGTATGTAAGGATATATATGCTAGCGTCTCATAACATAGTTCTAGTTGTATACCTCAGTTCAAGTCTACAGAGGTGGGAAATAGCAATAAATGTATCCAAGTTGCCTAGTAGACGATCCCTTAATTTATAATTTTATAGTATTAACTATATTCCTCTTTCCTGTGCCAGGGAATAGTGGAGAAGGAGGCACCAGATTTAATGAAAGAAGCTGAAAAGTTCTTAATATTAACCAATATTGATCGGTTATGGAAGGAACACTTGCAAGCTCTCAAGTTTGTTCAACAAGCTGTAGGCTTACGGGGATATGCGCAGAGGGATCCACTGATTGAGTACAAACTTGAGGGATACAATCTCTTTGTAGAAATGATGGCTCGAATAAGACGGAATGTGATATATTCTATTTACCAGGTATTGTTAAATCTTAATGTTTTTGTAGTTGTATCATTGTCTACACCATCCCTCATTGACATCCATGGGATCTTCACCCCCTTCCACCACCTCTTCAAATTCCTCTCCTGTATATTGTTTCCTGTCATGCAATGTTAATTGTAGTCATACACATGTTTTTAGCAAGACTGAACAGTGCATTCTCTCTTTCATCAGTTCCAACCTGTCTTGCTGAAGGAGCAAAGCAATAAAGCACCTGGGAAAGAAGTCAAAGTTGATGCCAATGGAAAAGGAGGAGACCGCAGGAACTCTGATCCAGTAAATGCCTCCTTGCCACCCTCTTCATCTGCAGTTGGTCAACAGGCAAAAACCTGAGGTTATCGTGGACATATAAATGCAGAAGGTTTGAACATATTTAAGCTTGTCTTTGCTCTCAATTTGATGTTAAGTTTTAATGGTTTCCTTTTCATTTTCTTTTCTTATTATAATATTTAGCAAAGAGAGCAGGAATGGTTGTGCGCTTTAAATTCTGAGGTGAATTATGGCATAGCTACTACTGAGTCATCGATAGTGCTTCTAGTTGAAAGACCACATCCTGTCCCATGTAAAGATTACTTCAGTTTTGGTTGGAGTGACTGAACCTGCTCTCAACCAGGTGATTAATTGGTGGTTCAGAAACAAGCTTTATGAGAATTAGCACGGTCGGTCAGTCATATCCACCAACTTGAGTTCTTAGATGCATTTGCGGGTGAGTTGGCCAGATAAAGACCTTGTAGATATTAATTTTCACAGTGCAAAATAGGACTGGGTTGGGGCGCCCTCTGTTCTGTTATGTCAGCATTATAGTGTTGAACATGGAACATGGGTTTGAGTTTTTTCTCTCAAATGGTTGTGCTTATCTCTCATCTCTTATCCCTCATGTGTGAGGGCACTTTCTTTTATTACTTTTATGTGACATTTTATTTTTCAAATGGTTTACGGTGGGGACTCGAATATGGCCTTCCGCTCTAATCCTAAATTAATTACTATTGCCTCTATTGATATATTGACATTAAAGGACTATAGTAGCATTGTGAATGTTGACTGATGTCCGTTCTAAAGTGCTGAACCAAATCTGCAGGGGCATGCAGTAATTGGTCTGGTTGAGCTGTGCTTTCCTGAGGTGATTTTGATCTTCAAAACAATTTGTTTTTGTTCTCAGCTTTGTGTTAAGCTCACCAGGATTATTTATTTGAGGTTTTTAGTGATGCAACAAGTGTAACCCATGCTAGTGGTAAACGTGGATTTAATTTTTATTTGGCAATGGATGGGCCCTTTGGGAAAAAGTCCTTTAAAAGTCCTTCGATCTTTAAACTGTTGGAATTTTCACTTAATTTACTTACTGTGTTTTCATTAGCTTGTTTGATCCTTGCTAGGTTTGTTTTGTACTGGGACTTTTTAAGGCAATACAAGAAAATTTTGATTTAGGAAAAAAAAGGTCAATGAGGGGAAACCATGTTGTCGGTGTGAACACTTGAAAAGCGAATCATTTCTCTCATGCTTGGTTGGTTTTCTTGGATTTGGATAATTGTATTTATGGGGCATTTGTTTTTGGGTGACACCCACTACAGATTAGCCGTTGAATGAGTTGAATGAGTATTGTTCAGCGCCCCTGAATTCCATCATATCCACTCATAGCATTGTTTAAACTATACCAACCTTAGATTTTCTTAATAATCCTACAAATTGCCGCTGCCGCTGGGCACTGATCAAAATACACAGATACACAAAGCAATAGTTCAAAATCGGAAGGTCTGAGTGAAACGTGTGAAGAAATGCAAGCATGAGTCTCACGTAGTATCAAGCCAGGGTTGGTTTGATGCGTATATGGATTGAAATCACAAGTTATTTTGAGACTTTGAGTAGAAAAAAAATACAAAATCACACACAAAGACACAAAACACAACAGCCCAAAAGCATGTGCGCACACCGACAAATATGCAAACTCAAAATCACACAAAGAGAACTATACACACCCAAAATCACACATACACGGACGGACAAATATACATGGAAAAGTAGCGAAGGTCTCATCGGATCACCAAAATCGTTTCTAACAGTTTAACATCAATATAGTGATCAATCTCGAATAATTGCAGACAATACATAAAATAATCTAATACCAGAAAATATTATTAGAAACCTAAAATAGAATTAGGGATGTCAATTTTACTACCAATCGCAGTACCCCGTGGAATGCATCTGTGCTATCCAATACTTCGGAAACTACTACCGTCAAACTGAGAAGATTTTTAACAATCTCCTTCAGAATTAAACAACATATCAGGAACCCACAGCATAAAAATCACCCATTGCCTGTTAATAGAAGTTTATTGAAAAATTGGAAGTTTAAATTGTTGAAAATCCTAAATTCCAGAATCCAATTGGCCTACTTCTCAGGCCTCCACACAGTTCAATACTAAGCCAAATTAGGATCCAAAGCACCTATAGAAACTAATGGCAGAGGGGAACAACTTACTAGAAGGCCTCGACCACCAATTCCCAACATAGCACTTTGATATTCACCCTCAAATTAAGTGACTCAAAATTGCCATGATATAAATAGTCAACTTTTAACACTTCATAACTCTATGATAGAAGCTTTAAACTAGGAATCTAAACCATGCAGTACTAAACATGCACTTTAGTTTACGTGAAGAAAGTTCAATCTAAACCCCACACTCCATCATAGCTAAAAATGGCTTCAAAGTAGCAACTCCGCCTATTAGCTTCAAAGGAGCCACTTGTTTGTTCAGGCATGGGGGGATTTCTAGCCACAAATGAGGAAGACATGTTGCATAAGAGGAAGTGAGGTGTAAATATATGGTTTCACCATTATCTAACAAAAAAACAAGTTGGGTCGAATCCGTGGTATTCAACTGCGGAATCAGAAATCGCGGCCCAAAACCACACTGGGTCTGGTGGTCCAATTCATTGATTTCAACACAGAATGGATTTTGTACCCTTTTTTCTCCTTTTTGACCCAACATGCAAGTCGAGCCCAATCTCTCCAACGGCTACGAAAAAATTCTTGTGCGTCCCTAGTCCAATATAAATCTTTCAGATTTTGAATTAGGAAAATTGAGACGTTACAATATATTTAATTAATTAATTTTTAAATATTTATATTTAATTAACTTTTAAAATCTATATTTAATTAATTTCTAAATTATATCTTTTTAATCGAAATTTTAAATTATATATAATTTTTAAAAAATATATAATTAATTTTTATTATGAAAAATGGACAAAATTATTAATTTTTGTGACACATTTTAAAAAAGTTCACAATAGATGTTACAAGTCAAAAAAATTTCAAAATATATTGTAACACCTTTTAAAAGTATTACAAACCATACAAATTTTAAAATGATTTGCGCATTTTAAAATGTGTTACAAATTATGTATTACTTAACTTAAGTTTTTCTTTTCTTTTTTATTTAAAGCTTAAGTAGGAAATAGAGGGAGGTGTACCAAAAAATAAAATATACTTGTGCATACTATCTTTATTACATGCTTATCACAGATGACTAATGCAACCTTGCTCAATTTTGAACTCATCCGATAGGTGTACGTATATCCCTTCCCATCCTTATCAACGACGGCTAATGATATACTAGCATATGTGTTCCCAAAGGCCCAAAGCAAAAATCTTACTATTTCTAAAGACATTACATGAAATAAATAAATAAATGCTCAATGGGTTTAAGTCCGTGGAAGCTACTCTTTCCATGGTCAGCCGTAGGCGTTGGGGTTGGGCTACTAGTAATGCTCATTCTATCTTTCTTGTTTCTTGTATTGGTATCTTTATCAAACAAGGAAGCTGGAAAAGGAAAGATGCCGCCGGGGCCTCCACGCCTTCCCATCATCGGTAATCTGCATCAGCTAGGGAAGCATCCCCACCTATCTCTCTATTTTCTTGCCAAAAAATATGGGCCCATCCTCTACTTGCAGCTTGGAGAGATTCCGACCGTCATTCTTTCCACCGCTGAGATGGCCAGAGAAGCCTTGAAAACCCACGACCTCGCCCTCGCCACACGCCCCCCGATTTTTGCAGCCAGGTACCTCTTGTATGATTGTGCCGACATCTCCTTTGCACCCTACGGTGCCCATTGGAGACATGTCAGAAAGATAACCACGCTCCAGCTGCTCAGCTCCAGGTAATTAATTCATTTCAACAATTCAGCTTCTCTTTTATTTATATACTGCTTCCCTTTCTTTTTGTGTTATGTTGTCTTTTTGTCTTAATTCATTAAAAAATCTCATTTTTTATGTACCATGTAACACCTGGATAAAAATAAAAAAGAGCAAGTATGTATTGTTTTAAATTTATATCTGGGGTTGCTTATTTCCGTAGCCATATCCCATATCCCTTATTTGATTGCCATGCTACTACCGTGGTCTACCAGGCGAGTCCAGTCGTACGGCTTTGTACGAGAGGAAGAAGCTGCAAAGCTGGCCTGTCGTATTGCCGAATCGCATTCGGTAGGACTTGGTACCACCAATTTATCCAAGGCGATCAATCAATATGCGAATGGTGTCCTCTGCCGCATCGTGTTCGGGAAGGATTTCTCTTGTGGCGGAGAATATGACAGCCTGGGTTTCTTTGAAATGCTCAATGTTTTTCAAGAGCTATTGGGAGGATTCTCCATCGGGGATTTCTTCCCCTCCATGGAATTCTTGCACACCCTCACGGGGCACAAGTCCAGACTAATCCACACCTTCAACCGATTCGACAACCTTTTCAGCAGTGTGATTGAGGAGCGAATGAACACCAACAAGGAGGAGCAGAAAGACTTTATGGACATTTTGCTGGAATTACAGAGGGATGAGGATGCTGAATCGCCACTCACAATGGACAATGTCAAAGCTATCCTCCTGGTAACTTTTCAATACCATTACCATACCAACCACTGTATGCACTTTTATTACACTAGGGACCGGGGCTGACAATGGCCAACGGCTAAAGCGCCACTAAAAAATAATTAATACATCATGTCATTTCCCCTTACTCACGTCGATGAATTGAATTTGCATACGAATTTCTATTTTATACTCTTCCGCTGATGACTTACATTGAATATCATATTGCAGACTGAATTGTATAGCACATATTACTTAATATATCACTTGTTGATGTGCTAAATATTACTTTAGTTGCACAGGCAACGACTACCCTACTGAACATACAATGTTTTATTTTCAGGATATGTTTTCTGCAGGTACTGATACAATCTTCATTGCTCTAGATTGGGCAATGACAGAGCTTATAACGAATCCAACAAAGCTAAAAAAGGCACAAGCTGAGATAAGAGGTGTAGTTGGAGACAAGAAGTTGGTGTCCGAAAGTGATTTACCTCATTTGCATTACATGAAGGCAGTCATCAAAGAGGTCTACCGACTGCATCCGCCAGCACCAGTGCTTCTTCCCCGGGAATCCATGGAGGACATCACCATTGGCGGTTACACAATTCCTAAGAAAACAAGGGTTTTTATCAATGCTTGGGCAGTAGGCAGGGACCCCGACTCCTGGACTAACCCTGAGATATTTGAACCCGAGAGGTTCATCGGAAATGATATTGATTTTAAGGGTCAAGATTTCGAGCTAATTCCATTCGGTGGTGGGAGAAGAAGCTGTCCAGGAATCACGTTTGGATCTTCAACTGTGGAGATTGGTTTGGCACAACTTGTTCATAGCTTTGATTGGGAGCTTCCGCGTGGTATTCGAGCAAAGGATCTTGACATGACTGAAGTTTTCGGCATTACAATGCATAGGAAAGATGCTCTGATGGTGGTGGCCAAACCATATTTGCCCGTCATCGACCGTTGATTATATGTCATTGTCATATTTCAGTTGTAGGAACTAGGCATAGTATATCTGGCAGAATATCAGCCAAATACATGTCTTATTTTGCATTGTATAATAAATTGCTGATATTATCTAATAACAGGGGATGTTAATGTATATTATTAAATTAAAAAAATATATTATTAATGAAAATAAAACCTCCAACTTTTAATTATCAATCTATAACTTCATATTATTTGTTATATATATATATATAATTTGTTATTTGACACACGTACTAAAGTGTAATATAATCTCATTGTGTTGGCTTGGGGGATTAGCTGATGAATGCAATATTTTTAGAGCAGCTCAAATCCAAATATATTGTTGAATTAGATTGTAGGATGAATTGTTGAAAATTTATATAATTTAATTATTGAAAATATGGTAAAAGATGGATTGTTAAACTTATTTATATAAGTTTTAATCGTTAAATTTTAATATTGTTTAATTTAGAATTAAATTATTGAAAATGACAGTATTGTGATGGTTGAATTAATACTATTAGAATAATTTCATACTCACCAACTAATAATCCAAACTGGTCATTGTGGTATTTCCAGCCATCCAGCTGGGATTTTTGCTTTTCCTGGCAATTAACTTCGCTCTGTTGTTTTAAAGTTTCTAGCTACTATATAATAT
>MAYD01511404.1:0-14865 GCA_001909325.1 Ruellia speciosa
TACATACATTTGTCAATGAATTATATTTAGGAGCCATTTGGTATAGGGGAATGGATTCGAAAATTTGGATTTGAATTCAAATCTTTGTTTGATATATAAGATTAATAATAAGGTCTGAATTTGTTAAAAAATAGAAATGGTAAGTGAAACCATCGTTTAAATCCTAAAAAATTTAAATCCCATTTGAATTTTGACTCACATACTTAACCAAATGCCCCTGAGTCTGTTGAACCGAATATCAACCATTTAAACTTGAATCTAATCTTTAATGAGTGAAGTTTACTTGGCACATAAATAAGGTTTAAATCAAGCTCAAGCATAAGTCATCTTGAAAATTTGAGTTACATCACGTATGAGCAACTTCAGTTTCCTTCAAATCTTATCAAGATGATTCCATATGAGCAATTTGAGTTGTTAATCTTGGAAATTTATTTCTAAAATGATAATTAATGTGTACTCAACTCATTTTTTTACTTATTGCATGAGTTGAGTCGAGGAGAGCGAAGCTTACAAATATTTTATTACACTGACAATATTTTGAGATTGTTTGATATGATGGTTTTGATTTAAATCCTTAAATTTGAATTTAAAGTAATGTTTAATATAAAAGATTGATTTTGTGGGTTTTGATATAGGGTATGTTTGGCAATTAGCTATTAGCTGATAGCGGTTAGCTGATTGGATTAGCGAATAATTAATAGCTTATTCAGTTACTGGTTTGATTGATAGCTGTTTGTAAAAAAATGTTTAGTAAAATAACTGTTTGCTATATAAATATGGAAAGAATATATAAAATATATATGAAAAAGTTAAAAACTATTTCAAAAAGTTGGGTACTCAATTTTTTAAAATTAACTTTTTATGGCAAAAAAGTTATTCAAAATACTATTTACCAAATACAATCTAAAAGTTATTCAAACAAGTAAAAACTATTTGAAGAGTTATTTCCCAAACACCATAATAGTTATTAAATAAATTTTTTTAGGTAAAACCCTTAAAATAAATCCATAGATTCAAATGCATTTTGATTTTGATTTGGGCGCATGAAGCAAACAATGCCTATGTTTATTGCTACGTTTATTACTGCATTTATGGGTTGCATAATATCTCTTTTAGTTATGAAGCAAATGCTGACCATCAGCACTTCGGCTCCTCCATTTTAAAAGCGAAATTTATGATTCAATACACCGTTAGAAAAATATGTACATATTAGTATATTGTCGAAAAAAATTATACTTTATTCTTTATTTTACTTTAGTATGTACAAGTACAGGTTTAGTATATATAGTTGTTAACATTCAAAATATTAGAATGACAGTGACTGCCACAAACCACGGCAATAAACAAGGTCGATAACTAGATCGGCCGAGAGACCGGACTGGAAGGCGGTAAGATCGGCCCAAAGGATATAGATGGACCGATAAGGCACGACCAAGGTCCAAAAAGTAACCCAGAGCTAGGGGAATGGCCGAACTCAGATTCGGCCAAAAGGATAAGAAGCAGGGCCGTTAAGGCTAGGGAAGGACCGAAGATAGACCCAGGAGGGGCTGGGTCGAGGAGTAATTCCAGAAGAAGAACCGTTGGTGCATAGTGGAGCAGTTACACGTATGATCTAGAATGATTCCCTCTCATTATTGTTGTAACATTAAGAGGGCCTTTAAGGGCCAGTAGTGGTAGCATTAATGGACAATTTTGTAGGCTAGTAATGCTCGTTAGGTTATACTTGTATAAATACCTCGTCTTATAATGAAAAACAGGTTGCTGATCAAACCATCCATATTATCTTTTTATCTCTTTACTCCTTTCTTTACCGCTTTCCTATGAGTAGTTTACTTTAGTGAATCTTATTTAAGGTTCTGTCCTTCCTCCAATAAGGTGATTACTGATTTCGGGAAATCGAGTCAACAATGATATAACATTCTAGTATATGTTTTACATAATTATTGTATAGATAGTACAAAAATGTTGTACATAAAAATATTGTATACTAAATTTAAACTGTTAAAACGTTTTATGTACTACTACGTAATACCTTTATTTGTATACTAAATACAAATATATATTTGAATTTGGGTATTTAAATATAATTTTTCATTTTTAAAAACTAGAATTATTGATTAAATAGTTTTTTGACAAAAATACTTAGCACATAGTAAAATAGAATACGATAATTAAATGATCTGATATTCATTTATTATTATTGAATTAAAATTAACTTTCAATATAATATTTATTAATTTAAAATAATTTTATTATCATTTTTATTTGTTGTAAATTAAATTTTCCTCTTTCTGGAGACTGTAATAGAATATATGTTCTGCTTTGTAGTTAAAATATAAAATAAAATTATTGACTAACAATAAGGTATTGGGTATTGAAGAAAGTTGAATTTTCATCCGCCTCTATGTTAATAATCTTAGTGTATGTTCGATAAATTGATTTATCACGTAATTTTAATGGATTAAATTTTTACTTATTAAGTCAGTTTGAAAATGGTAAATTTACTAACTTAATTTATTAAGTGGATTTGAATATTATGTATAAAAATGGTGTCAAAAAATTAAGTGAATTGAGTTTCACTTATTATAAGAAGTTACTTAAAATATATTTTTAATAAATTTAAAGTAATACTAGACATTATTTTTTATTAATTTTACATTCACCATTTAATGATGATTTAAATTCAGTTACTCAATAATTCATATTTCAAAGTTTAAATTCAAACCACATTTAATTTTATCACGAACATTTACACTGCTTGTTTGTAGATTAATATATTATAAACAATCGTTGGTTTGAGTGACATCGATGCAGAAAACTACTTTGAGAGATGTCTACCTGAGGATTTAGTTTTAGACCTCAAAAGACATGAGGATACCCAATCAGGAGAATAGATTATTTCTCTCTTTTTATAATTAATTTTTTATATTAATAAATGCCTGGACCTAGGATTAAAAGATAGTTCTAGGTTACCTACGTACCCCACTTGAGGATCACATCACATGTAGTTCTTGATCATTTGTCAAAGGTACCAACGCGTTACATCGATAGGAGCATTCCTATTAAAGGCAATATCATGCGCAACAATATTAGCTATTCTAGGAAAAAAGGCAAATTTGAACTTAACAGTGCCTAAAGTAATCTTCAGCTGAGCAGAGCAAGGAAAGGACTGGCATCGTTCTTCTAACCCTCCAAGAAAGCATTAACACGAACAATAGCATTTTTGCAATCGCTCTCCACAGTCACCTTCTGATTTTTGTGAGTTAGAACATATTTATAGTGAGGAGGATGGCTTGGTTCTTGTTTTAGACCCCACGCAATCCACTTTCTAGCATCATCCTTAATTACCATCGCCATAGCAAGCATCTCATCTTTGAGGAAGGCGTCCACGTTACATTTCCAGAATCTAATAGGGGCAGTTCCTATACGGTAGAAGCCTTAGTCCACTGATCAATAACTTGTTGGGTAGGGTGCAAATCAAGGGAGATTGATTGATCCCACCCTATGATGGCCTCTGGAGACTTCACTTCCTCTTGTTGGTGGATTGCTTTATTTCTGTTAAGCCAAATTAACTAGGTTAAGCATAAAACAAATCTAGCAAGACAAATGTCGTACCTCGATTGAAGGATGTCCACCAAATCCATGTATGTATAAGTATTCAAGAAATCAATTAAAGGAATCCAGGTTCCAATAGTTGCCCAGATAGCTTGGGCTTGAGGTTTAACACCCCACCGGTATACGATCGGGTGGGCCCCACATTCGCGTGAGTGGTCCGAGAACCGTGCCAGGGCTGCAGCCCATTGCAACCCCAACCCATCCCTACACTAGCTTAGCTAGCTGCGTGTAGTAGGTTGTTGTGATGGGGTTTCGAACCCTCATCACCTTTACCAATTCAACATTGGTATCCAGTTGAGCTGCGAACCCTCATCACCTTTACCAATTCAACATTGGTATCCAGTTGAGCTGCAGCTCAACTGGATACCAATGTTGAATTGGTAAAGGTGATGAGGGTTCGAAACCCCATCACAACAACCCAACACATGAGTTCGAATAACTCTGTGGAGAGGAGTTGGGGTGCATCGGTCTGTAGAGCCTGCCTTGCGATGGTTATGGGGGTGTTGTCGTTTAGTACCAGCCACCTCCCAAAAAGTGTACTTTTTTTTAACATCCCACCGGTATACAACCGGGTGGGCCCCACATTCGTGTGAGTGGTCCGAGAACCGTGCCAGGGCTGCAGCCCAATGCAACCCCAACCCATCCCTACACTAGCTTAGCGAGCTGCGTGTAGTAGGTTGTTGTGATGGGGTTTCGAACCCTCATCACCTTTGTCAATTCAACATTGATATCCAGTTCAGCTGCAGCTAAGCTAGTGTAGGGATGAGTTGGGATTGAATTGGGCTGCAGCCATGGCACGGTTCTTGGACCACTCACGCGAATATGGGGCCCACCCGGTCGTGTACCGGTGGGGTGTTAAATGAGGACATTCAAACACAGAGTGTTTCCCGTCTTCCTTGTCCATGCCACAAAGTTTGCATCCTGCAAAAATAGAAGGACTAAGTCTATGAGCAATATTACTATTAGTAGGAATCACATTATGACAATTTCCAAATATCAATAAGAATACGAGGAGGGAGATTCAAATTCCAAATCCATAGCCAATTCCAACAATTGCTGTGAACAACAGGGAGAGTAAGAGTTATGATAAGTTGGTATGCCGACTTGACATCAAGCTTTGTCATAGTGCCAAATAGCGCGATCTTCCACTCCATGACCCCCTATGGGAACCTTCAAAGCATCATTAACGTCACTTTCTGAAAACTGCTCCTGTAGAACTTGCACATTCCAGTTCCATCCATCTTCGGTAAGAGCATTTTTAATTCTTCAATAATCTTTAGATGTTCTAGTGGATATAGGGAAGAACAATCCATTTCTATTGAACTAGGGATCACGCCATAAATCAATGTGTGAGCTATCACCAATACTCATTCTGTGGCCTCTTCTGATAACATGAAGTGAAGAGGTAAGAGCCTTCCAAGAGGGAGATATCCCTTTCTTCTCACCATTAATTTGTACATCATCTAATGAAAAAAATATGTATCTGTCTGATTACTTGGCTGACTAGTGTATTAGGTTTAAAAAGAATTCTTCAAAACTGCCTTGCAAGAAGAGCCTCATTAAAATATTCCATCTTACGAAAGCTGAGTCCACCAAGGGGTTGTAATAAACGTAGACCCCCTTATGGACAATTTTGCCCCTTTCATTAAAAAACTTAATAATTTTCTATGAATTCTCTCTACGAAAACTAACCTTATATCTACTTTTAATTTATAAAAAAAATCATCAAATTTAATAAAAATTATTTAAATTTAGATCACGGAAGCGGGAAGATGTCAAATAACGAAGAATTATCCGAAAAAAAGATAAAAATCCAGTCCAAATTACACAGAAAACGAGACAACAAGAATAGACGGGGCGCATGCGCCTAACCGTATGGTCAGGCGCATGCGCTCCATCGACGGTACGGGGCGCACGCGCCTCGCAGCTGTTATGGGGCGCATGCGCCCCGTCGCCAGTATGGAGCGCATGCGCCCAACCACATGGTCGGGCGCATGTGCCCCATCGAAGCTATGGGGCGCATGCGCCCCGTCGCCGTTATCGGGCGCATGCGTCCCATCGCCAGTATGGGGCGTATGAGCCAACCGCATGGTCGGGCGCATGCGCCCCGTATCCGTTATGGGGCGCATGCGCCCTGTCGCTAATATGGGGCGCATGCGCCAACCGGTGCGGGTTGGCGCATCTTCAGATCGTGCCCCGCCGGGCGCGATCTGACGTGCGCCCCGTGGCGTTCATTTTCGCGATTTTTGCCCATTTTTTTATACATTTCGACGATTATTTTATGTATCTGTATTGTCATGACGCCTTTTTTTCGTCTTGGACCTCATTGCGATATGTTTTTCTTCTTTAAAATGAAAAAATTTAGAGTGAATTTAGTGTTGATTGAGAGGTTGAAGAATGAAGAAAGAAATTCAAATTTGAATTTAAAAGTGAAAATGACGTTTTGGTAATTAAGGGGGTCGACGTTGGTAAATGGGGGTCGACGTTTATCAGCTCACTAATAACCATGCACATGGATGACTATCAAAATAAAAAATCAATCAAATATTTTATTTCCTTTTTCTTCTGATTTGAAAAAAATCAAATATTCTACTTCGAATTATGAAATAATGAAAAGAGTAGAATAAGTTCCCAAAAGGGAAAGTAAAAAAAAATTCTGATGGTTAAATAAAGTTAGCAAAAAGGAAAAAAATAGTATTAACAAAGACACTTTGAGAAAAGACTACCCAAAACCAGAAACTTCCAAATAGGGAAATAAAGAATTAATAAATAATAATATTAAAAAATAAATAAAATAGAACCTGAGAATCTGGTAGTTTCCAGTACTGCCTTAGAACTTTCGAGACACCACTATTCGCTCGACAAAAGTCGGGGCTTTCCACCATTCCTTGCAATTCAAACCCATAATCGACACGAGATCAGATACCGTAGAAATCTTGCGCTTCTAGTCCAAGCGTTCTCGGTGCTTCTTTCAAGACATTGAAGATTTTCCTGTTCTGTGCTTTCATTGCGTTCAAAGGTATGGTTTTTGCTACGTTACAAACGGTGTTTCATCCAGTCATATATTGATCGAGATTGTTGTGTGCGGCATTGTGTTTTCATTGTTTTGAATGGCGGTTTCTCTTCCATAGGACATGCATAAGATTTTGTTGAATGTGTTGTTGGCTTCAATTTAGGAATTGGAATCAAATTGAATCAGTAGATACAAACGACGATGTTAATAGGCTTCATTGTGACTGGGGAGGCTGTGCCTGTAATTAGGGTTGAATTGTGGAATGAATCCCCTCATTGCCGATTCTGCTTTCCCTAGTTATGAGATTTGGCATTCGTTTGATTATAAATGTTGTCGCTTATGCAAAATCTGTGTTTTTTTCTTGTTGTAGGGGTCACTGAATGATTAATCTTTTTTGTTATTTTTATGGATTTCTGCAGAATCGAAGTGAAAAATGAATCCTGAGAAGTTTACCCACAAGACCAATGAGGCCCTAGCTGGGGCTCACGAACTGGCTATGACCGCCGGCCATGCTCAGTTCACTCCTCTTCACTTCGCCGCAGCTTTAATCTCCGACCCTCACGGCATCTTCCGGCAAGCAATTGTCGGTGCCGGTGGAGGCGATGAAGCTGCAAGATCGATGGAGCGGGTTATTGATCAGGCTATTAAGAAACTGCCTTCCCAGTCTCCTCCTCCTGATGAAATCCCTGCCAGCACTTCTCTAATCAAGGTGATTCGGCGAGCTCAGTCCTTGCAGAAGTCCCGTGGTGACACCCATTTGGCTGTTGATCAATTGATTTTAGGGCTCTTAGAGGATTCACAAATTCAAGAACTGTTGAAAGAGGCAGGGGTGACGGTGTCCAAGGTGAAGGCTGAAGTCGAGAAGCTGCGGGGAAAAGAAGGAAAGAAGGTGGAGAGTGCAACTGGGGATTCCACATTTCAGGCTCTGAAGACTTATGGTCGTGATCTTGTCGAGCAGGCTGGAAAGCTTGATCCTGTGATTGGCAGAGATGATGAGATTCGGAGAGTTGTTAGAATCCTTTCCAGGAGGACTAAAAACAATCCAGTCCTTATTGGGGAGCCTGGTGTGGGGAAAACTGCAGTGGTAGAGGGGTTGGCTCAGAGGATTGTTAGTGGTGATGTACCGAGTAATCTTGCTGATGTGAGGCTTATAGCATTGGATATGGGAGCGTTGATCGCCGGAGCAAAGTACAGAGGTGAGTTTGAGGAGAGATTGAAGGCTGTTCTGAAGGAAGTCGAAGAGGCTGAAGGGAAAGTAATTTTATTCATTGATGAAATCCATCTTGTTCTTGGTGCTGGGCGTACGGAAGGATCAATGGATGCTGCCAATCTCTTCAAACCAATGCTTGCGAGGGGTCAGTTGAGGTGTATTGGTGCAACTACGTTGGAGGAGTACAGGAAATATGTCGAAAAAGATGCTGCATTTGAGAGGCGATTCCAGCAAGTTTATGTGGCCGAGCCTAGCGTGCCGGACACAATCAGTATTCTGAGGGGTCTGAAAGAGAAGTATGAGGGGCATCATGGTGTTAAGATTCAGGACCGTGCTCTTGTTGTTGCAGCTCAATTATCAGCTCGGTACATTACAGGTATGCAATGCTGCTGAGTGCTAAATGTTAGTTGATATTCTCTATTGTATGTTTTTGTTACACATTATCTGACATTTGAGACTTTTGTTGCTGCAGGGAGACATCTGCCCGATAAGGCAATCGACCTAGTCGATGAAGCTTGTGCTAATGTGAGAGTTCAGCTTGACAGTCAGCCTGAAATAATTGATAATCTAGAGAGAAAAAGGATCCAGTTGGAGGTTGAACTCCATGCTCTTGAAAAAGAAAAAGATAAAGCAAGTAAAGCCCGCCTTGTTGAAGTGAGTACTTTTCCTTAAATCATATGTTTTTGGTTGAATCTGATACCATGAATTGAGTGCTGATCTGACCTTAACATTTTTGTTTGATTTTCAGGTGAGGAGGGAACTTGACGATTTAAGAGACAAACTGCAGCCGCTCATGATGGGATACAGAAAGGAGAAGGAAAGAATTGACGAGCTTAGGAGGCTAAAACAACGAAGAGATGAGCTTCAGGTTGCCTTGCAGGAAGCTGAAAGGAGATATGATCTTGCACGAGCAGCAGACTTGAAATATGGAGCTATCCAGGAGGTGGAAACTGCTATTTCCAAGCTTGAAGCATCTGCAAGTGAGACTGCAATGCTGACAGAAGCTGTTGGACCGGATCAAATTGCAGAAGTTGTTAGTCGCTGGACTGGTATACCCGTTACACGGCTTGGCCAAAATGAAAAGGAGAGGCTGATTGGTCTTGCGGAGAGGCTTCACCAACGTGTTGTAGGACAGAATCAAGCAGTTACTGCAGTTGCAGAAGCTGTGTTGAGGTCGAGAGCTGGGCTTGGAAGGCCTCAGCAGCCGACTGGTTCGTTCCTTTTCCTGGGTCCGACTGGTGTTGGCAAGACTGAGCTTGCTAAGGCTCTCGCTGAGCAGCTCTTTGATGATGACAGCTTGATGGTAAGGATTGACATGTCTGAGTACATGGAGCAACACTCTGTTGCTCGACTGATTGGAGCTCCACCTGGGTAAGTTTGCTTTCTTTGTGAATTCAAATTGATTTCTGTTATTGGGTTGCATAACATGATGGGAGTCTGTGACTAACGTGTTCTGTGTTATACAGCTACGTTGGGCACGACGAAGGTGGGCAATTGACCGAAGCTGTGAGGAGGCGACCTTATAGTGTTATCCTGTTCGATGAAGTTGAGAAGGCACATCCGGCAGTGTTCAACACTTTACTTCAGGTTCTAGATGATGGACGGCTGACAGATGGCCAGGGCCGGACTGTGGACTTCACGAACACCGTCATCATCATGACCTCAAACATCGGTGCCGAGTATCTTTTGAGAGGATTAATGGGCAAATGCACGATGGATAGTGCTCGGGAAATGGTGATGCAGGAGGTACACTAACAAACCCTTCTATTTCTATGGCCCCTCATTTAAAATTTTGTGCCAAACTAGTTACTCAAAAGTTTATACTCGCTGCAGGTGAGGAAGCACTTCAAGCCTGAGCTACTCAATCGCCTAGATGAGCTAGTGGTGTTTGATCCTCTCTCTCACGACCAGCTGAGGAAGGTTTGCCGGCTCCAGTTGAAAGACGTTGCTAGTCGCTTGGCAGAGAGGGGTATTGCCTTAGGCGTAACTGAGGCAGCCACTGATGTAATATTAGCTGAAAGCTATGATCCGGTAAGTATCAATCACTATACGCAAATATTCATACTCTACCAATGTCAAGTCCAAGTGCTGATTGTTCCTATGATTGTATTTGGGTTTTCAGGTGTACGGTGCACGGCCCATAAGGCGATGGTTGGAGAAAAGGGTGGTGACAGAGTTATCCAAAATGCTTGTGAAGGAAGAAATCGATGAAAACTCTACCGTATACATAGATGCATCTATCGATGGCAAAGACCTGACATACCGTGTTGAAAGGAATGGAGGACTTGTGAATGCCACCACTGGTGAAAAATCCGACATACTGATTCAGATACCCAATGGCCCTGTCCCGCGGTCGGATGCAGCTCAGGCAGTCAAAAGGATGAAGATTGAAGAAATAGATGATGAAGATGATGTCGAGATGGATGAATAGATTGCTTAAACTGTAGTGTGTTTATCCTTTGGGTTAGGATTTGCTCCCAAGAAATAACCTTTGTAATGTTTTGACCTTTGTACATCAAATGTGAGAAAGTTTGGTAAAATTTTGTGACCCTGTTTAGGAGGATCCGTTCAATCCTTCATGGAGGCTTAAAAAGAAGGGTTAGTAAAATCTTGCTTCTATTGTGCTTTGTAAAATGGCAAAACTAATGTTAGAAGGGTGAATGGGTGAATGTTGATTAATAAAAAGCGAAAGAATGGGTATGCTAAATAACTAAAATTGGCGTGTACTACTAAAATTCATTACAATGAATCATGAACGGGCTTAATAAATGAATTGTCTATTATTAATCATACTGCAATGGTGAGTCATAATGATGAGGGGACCTCCCTAACTAATGCATCAATAGCAGCAAATAAGTCTCATAGCAGCTAGTGACCTGCCTAAATAAAGCTAGGGCGTCCTTCTCAATGTTGCTAAGTAGCTACGTGCACCAAATCCGTCCTAAGACTAAGGAAGCATTTAAGATGTTCCCTTCAGTCATTAATCATGACTAGCCATTTGTCAGCATGAAACCATTTCAAACTTCTTCGTGGGCCTTTAATACATTTATAGGTGTTACATCTATAGGGAGAATACAAAAGGCGTCTTGCGAGTAAAAATAAAATCAAATGACGTCTGTGTGGCTTATGTACCCTCTACACTTGGGTAGGGTGTAGCTAGAAGGATAAGGTGACTTGGACCAAGCTTGTCCACAACTTGTTCCATTTTTTTTTTTTTTTTCGCTACACTTGAGGGTTTGATACTGTTTACATATTTCATTTTGATTATCATTAATAGCTTATATTTAAGGAAAAATATAGTCATGTGGGGTATTGTTATATTCGTCTTAATGAGTAGATTCAAGATATCAACTTTATATATTTTTTATCTATTGATAATTAACGATATTAATGGTTAAAGTTATGTATTGACAAGCGTGAAAAGAGAAGTGTAGCAAAAAAGGAAAAAAACAGAGGTAGTATAAATGAAGCTGTCCAGAGGCCAAAGAGGGCTGCTTCCAGCTTCCTGCTTCATCCATTTGAAACTAAGCCACAAGCAAGTATTCAACAATAAAATTTCCTCTGCCTCTTTTTTTTTGTTATGTTCGAGGGTTTGACACTATTTATATATTCATTTCAACTATCATTAGTGGCTTATACGTAACAAAAAATATAGTCATGTGAGGTCTTGTTAAATTCGTCTTAATGTATATTTTCAAAATATTAACTTTAGTATATATATTTTTTATCTATTGATAATTAACGATATTGATGGTTGAAATTGTGCGCTGTCAAATGTGCCAATGAAAAGTGTAACAAAAATTTTGAAATGGAGGAAATATATGCTATTGAACTTAGCCTATTTCTATGCTAGGAGCTAACTAAGGAGCTTAATGTCATCATGACAAGGGCGATAGCCGACAGGGTCTACAGTATCGCAATTGAGTCATCCATGTTAGAGACTTATTTTTAGCAAAGTAGAGTTTCACCAGTTATTTGCTTTTAGGGAGATGATAAGACTTTGTTTCAAAGACTCTTGTGATCCATATAAAATTGTACATATAACAATGCAGGATGCCTACATATCCAACATCTCAATCTTATTAATAAGAACCATCTCGTTGGTTATATTAATACTATAATAATTATGTAAAATTATTTATAATTAACAAATATTCCCTCCATTTTCCTTTATATGTTTACATCCGGTTGGATTATGAGATTTAACAAAGTAAGAAAAATTATGTAATAGTGGTTGATGAGATAGGTGTAGAGAGAAACGATAATATTTTGTTAGTTGAAGGAAAAACGAATTGTTGAAAAAGGAAATGTAACCTATATTTCAAATAAACAAAGGAGAACAGTGCAACTTGTTAAAAAAATGACGGGGAAGTATTTAATACTAAAAATTACTCCATGAGGTAGGGTACTAAAAAAATTTAATCATGAATTACAAAATCTTAGGTCGATGCGAGAGCAATTAATGGGGGCGGATCGTAAATTTTATTGGTAGTAACGTAATATATTATTTGTCTTTTTAGACACTTGTACATATTTTGAAAAAGTTTCATAAAAAAATACAAAATACCTGCATAATCAATCACAAATGCCAATATACTTCCTCCATTCTTTAAAGAATGTCCCTTTGAGGAATGTTCAATTTTTCATTTTGGTTAGTTTTGAAATACTTGTGTTATTACAATATATGGTGGAGTGATGTTTAGGGGTGACAATGAGTAAGAGTAGGACCCGGACCCGACCCGAACCCGACCTAAATGAGTAGGGTATGTGTCTAGTTAAATGAGTAAGGGTGGGTTTTGTATATTAAGATATGACTCAATGGGTATGGGTAGGATAGTGGGGATTGTACATAACCCAACTCATACCCTACTTGACCTTGAACCTGACCCATCCTACTCTATAATATTTAAATAATTATGAAAAAGATGATGAAGTAAATGAATGAATAAAGATGAAGCCTATTAATTTTACCGTCTTCTTAATTCCACGATGATGCTGTTTGGAATACTAAAAAATACATATTGCTGTTGGAACTTAAAGTTTAAGTTTGCTAGAATTATTTTTCTGAACTTAAAGTTTATGTTTGCTAGAATTATTTTTCTATTCCAATGTTTTATTTGATAATTTGATTGTTGATTTTTTTTATTTTTTTTTTATGTGCAATAGATAGGTTTGTGATTCTATGAATTGAGCTACGAATTGGGTCAAAGCTAACAAAATTTGTGGGTTGATAGGTAAATGAATAGGACTCAATCATCCGATGGGTCTGTGGGTAGGGTAGCTAAACTAAGGGGTAGGATCCATTACGGTATGGGTAGGGTAATGGATAAGAGTATTTATAAATGTATAGAGTCTCGGGTTCTGCCATACATTACCCATTGCCACCCCTAGTAACTTTTATTGCCTCAAATCTCTCTCATTCACTAGTACATATTACATTTCTCGCACCATCCAGTAATAGATATCATATTTTTCTCTGTATTTACTATTAAAATACTCAACTTCACTTTCTTCCTTAAATTTGGTCTCCATACATGGGGGATATTTTGTAAAGAACTGAGGAAGTATATTTCATGAATAGGAAAGAAGGTGTGATGAAAAAATTAGAATGTCCATTAAATTTTGTATTGAGATGTATGTAAAGAAACAAATAATTTGAAATAAAAAATTTCTTCTAAAAAGACAAATAAATTGGGAAAGACGTAGTGTTACCTTATAAAATTATTTTGGTCCAATGAGTATACTCTACCCATCTTAGACCCAAAGTGAAACCGGACCCGTCTCAAATCCGACGGGTTAGGCCGGGTCTCATATCATTGAATTTTTAGGTAGACCCGCCCCATTGTCATTTCTAAGCATTACAAAGTGCTCTCAATAAACAAGTTGAACAAGTTTCTATTTTTGTTCTTGATACATCGCTAGAAACGATGTATTTTCCCCACTTTGCGCATGTATCCAATGTCAGTTATCATATTCTAGATCATTTGTGAGACTAAAAGTGCTTAATTTTGCTAGCTTGTGTCTTTGTCTTCATTTAATTTATTTTGAGCATATTTGAGGGGTTTTCGTGAGTTGTGTTAGCAAGTAATTGGAGCTACGAACCCCAGATGAAAAAGACGAAGGAAAATAGCGAACTAGCGGCAGAGTGCTAGTGTGGGCTGCTGGCCTAGGCAGGCGGCTTGGGCTAGCAGGCAAGGTGCCACTGTAGGCCGCTGGCTTAGGCAGATGACCTGGGCTAGCCTGTAACATCCCATGTTATCGGTACAGTTATTCCGGCGACAGAAAATGAGGAAAAAATTTTCGCGAAATTAAATTATAGAAAATAATTAATTTCAAGAGTGCGAGAAATATTATTGGGCGAGAAAGATGGAATTAATTTGAATAAAATAAATTCCAAGACCCAACAGCGAAAAGGAACAGTCCAAGCCCAACGGGATTTGGGGGCGACGTTCAGAAATTCGGATACGAAGAATCAATTTAATGAAGATTAAATTGATTAAAGTCTAAAGGAATCAGTAGAAGTGATTCAGGCATTCAGAAATCAGATTTTCGCACAAGTGCCAGAAACCTCCGCGCGAGCGACGCTCGCGCTGATTTTTATCCGCAGTGTTGGCAGAAATCCTCACTACCGCGGACAAAAATCCGCAGTATTGACAGAAAATCCGCAATGTCGCGGATATGCAGAAATGACATGAAAAATAACATGCAAGTCAAAATTGACAAATTGCAGAAAATCGGCTAAGGCATGAGTGCGGACAAAAATCCGCACTATCGCGGATTTGTACGCTATATTGCGGACAAATGTCCGCACTATTGCGGACATTTTGGAAAATGCCATGGAAGCGCGGACATTGCATGGCAGATTTTGACATGGTCATTTTTATGGGTTTCCTTTGCCTATAAATAGGAGGACTTGGTCATAATGTGATTCATGTCATTTTCTTCACTTCCAGTAAACACTTAGCCAAAATACTCTAAAGAGCCAAAATACCAAATCAGTCCGTTCTTGCACGATAGAAGCCGGATT
>MAYD01511530.1:0-10896 GCA_001909325.1 Ruellia speciosa
CTACTAAATTCATTACGCCATTGATAGTCAGCCTTGTGATTGATGTTTCTTTAATCCTACAATCTTTCTTTTTATTTTTTTTTTTACATTTTTGTCAAAGTAAGCATTTACTCGTTCCAATATAAATTAATCGTCATTATTCGTTGGAATAAGGGAGGTGGTACTAGTGTCAGAGTTTAGCACATTTCAAAAACAATTAATTTATAATGAATGGAGTATTAAAACAATTTTAAAAATGACCCGGGACATTTCAGTTTTCTTCAAATTAATATTAACAGGCTTTTGGTTCAAAATCGAAATGAATTTGAATCCATTGAATTTATTTAGAGATTTCACTTAGTGAATTAATATACATCACCCCCAAATATGTACGCACCGTCTCTTTTTTCCTCATTTGCAACTCAACACGATTCAAAATTTCATCTCTCTAAAAAAATGCTCTGAAACTAGGAATGCACACTCTCTAAATTTGCGCTAGGAATATTAGGAATTCATAAACAATGTAGGATTACAAAATAGCGGGCTCAGAAAATGTAAAAACTGCAAAGATTTGGGTGAAAAAGTAACATGAATGGGGCTCACCAGACCCCCTGGTCAGAGAAGAATCTCGCCCGGACCAATGGTCCGGGCGAGCGGCGGGGGTGATTCCCGACCGAGCCAATGGCTCGTCCAGGAAACCGGTTCGGCCGGCCAATGGACAGGCCGAACTGGTTTTCTATCCCTGCCCTTTTATTAAAAAAAAAAAATTGTTTTTTTAAATGTGTATGTAGTGTCAATGTAATCTTAATTTCGGTAGAACTTATTTACGTTGAGTGAGGCACTGATGTTCCCCAACTAATTATTGCATGTTTCATTGAAAGAGTTCTGTAACACCCCAACTTTCATCGGTGTGCTACGCCGTACTGATTCGCCCAGACTAGTGGCCAGTTAGTCTCAAATCCTCAGCACAAGGTAGGTACGAACACACAATCAATTTAACCATTTCAACAGTTATAAAACTAAACATATCGAGTCAATAAAAATATATAACTGAAAGATCAGCAAGTAAGTCAAAATACATGGTTCAAAAGCAACACCAACGCATGATTCCTAATATACTAGCGTTCAAAATACAGGTTCTCTCAACCCCACAATCCTCGCATGCTTCTACTCATGGATATTAGTAGTACCTGAAAAGAGTAAACACTTGGGGGGTCAGCAAAAGCTGGGCGAGGGGTATCTCCGTAGGCGAAAGCCTCTTTAAAAAGAATTTGAGTTTAGAAAATACGTTTACCCCTTTAACAAATGATGAAAGACTCGGTGCATCAGATCCATAAAAATAGCGGGAGCATTCGTCAAACCAAAAGGCATCACCGTAAACTGAAAGTGACCATAACGAGTACGAAACACTGTAATAGGACGATCGGCCTCAGTAATACGAATCTGGTGATACCCAGAACACAAATCAATCTTAGAAGACACAGTCGCACCGCGCAATTGATCGAAAAGATCCTCACTACGTGGCAACAGATAACGGTTCTTCACCGTAAGCTGATTCAGTCCCCTATAATCAATACAAAATCGCAAGCTACAATCCTTCTTGCGTACGAACAAAACAGGTGCACCCCACGGTGAAGTGCTTGGCTGAATATACCATTTCGCCAACAACTCTTGCAACTGCATATGCAACTCCCTCAACTCTGCCGGAGGCATACGATACGGAACTTTTGATACCGGTCGTGCATCCGATACCTGACCAATAGTAAAGTCTATCTCACAAGAGGGAGGAAGCCCAGGAATCTCATTGGGAAAAACGTCGGGAAACTCATAAACAATAGGAATAGAACTAACCCCACTATCCCCCTTAGTCACGTCAATCACATCACACAAGAATACAGGATAACCCTTTCACACTAAGGATGCAAACGAAACAGCCGACACAACACACATAGAGAAAGCGGAATCAAAACAGGATGATGTGAGATATAAGTACCTCAATCCTTAAAGGATATCCGGGGAATGCCACAATCGATCCGCGCACAGTATCGGGACAACCAGACCATCCCTAGTATCACATCGAACTCGCGTAAAGGCAACACGCCCAAATCTGCCCGAAACACGTGATCCTCGATCACAATCTCCACACCCCTCTACTCAAACTGAAAATCAACTATTACCCCAGAAGGCATAAACACAGACAAGCACGTGGGTAGTAACAGCCCTAACTAGTGTATTGTACAGAAATGCTAAGAAATGAAAGAATTAGAGGCACCCGAATCGAATAAAATGAGAGCAGGGTAAGTCACGGCAGAAAAGGTACCTACTAATACATCATATCGCTGCTCAGCCTCATCCCTACAGATGACGTTCAATCGTGCTCCCCCACCATTAGTCTTACCCCTATCTCTCCCAAGCGCTAGTGCCCCTCGGCCCTTAACCTGCTTTTGCCCCCGATCTTGCACAAACCGGGGACAATCCTGTCGTCTATGCCCAAACTCCCAACAATAGTAACACTGTAAGGGATCTCTGTCTACAGGTGGAGGTGGTACCCTCATAGGCTGACCTCGTCCCTGCGCAGCACGCGCTATCGTCGGACACTCTGCCTTTCGATGCCCATACCCCTGGCACTCATAGCATCGGATCCTCGAATTTCCCTCTCGGCTCGAATCCCCTCGTCTCTGGCCTCCACCACGTCCCCCGTCACCCCGTCTCACAAGCTGTCATGTGCTCTGCCCTCAGCCAGATCCCCGTCTATCAAATCCCCTCATAGACCTCTCATCCCAACTACGTCGACTTGCATCAAAGAATCTTCGGGCATCACTGTTCGCCTGCTCTGCAAACAATGTATGCTCATAAGCCGCTTGTAGTGTAATACCCTTAGGTGGGTACCCAAAATCATATCGCACTAATGCATGAAGTCCGTCTATAAAATTCCATGCCTTTGTCGAATCCGTCGGCACCAAATCCATCCTGTGTCGCGTCAAGTCGACGTACTGATGATAGTAAGCAGTAACTGTCATATCATCCGTCTGAACCAACTCACGAAACTACTCTTGCTTTGCCAAGCGAAGCCTAGCTGGGTAAAAGAACTCACCCAATGCTCGAGTAAACTCATCCCAATCCTGGTCTGGTGGTACTGTTGGGTCCGCCTCCCTAGCCCTCCACCACTGCATAGCCCAACCTCGCAGATAGAAAGATGCCACCTGCACCTGCTGCTCCACAGGACACTGATCGCCCTGAGAATATGTCCCACACAATACGCACAGTTGTCCAATGCAGCCGGGTCTACCTCCCCTGAAAAGGTAGGAGGCTGGTGTTGTGCTGCTTGGTCCACGAAGTCAATACCCTCAACTGCCAATCCTGGCCCCTCATGCTAGCCCCACCGAGGATGCGCATATCCTTCTCCGACCACTCAGGCTCACCGGCCCCAACATTCTGATCCCCCACGGGCAACACCAGTGGTGGGGTGGGACTTTTGTACGTCGTCCCCTCCCGCGGCCTACTCACTCGCGTCTAGGCGGCATCCTAAGGGAATGTCCGCTGAGAGTCAGTCACTTACTCACCTCTCGTCAAAGTTAGCACAGCAGTAAAGGCAACAACAAGTATAATCCACAATGTAAACGTGTATGCACCCCAACCGTACACACTTCACTTCCTATGTCTACACCAATTTTAATTCAATCGAGCCTTAGGCTCTGATACAATCTGTAACACCTCAGCTTTCACTAATGCACCACGTCGTACTGATTCACCTAAACTAGTGGCCAGTTAGTCTGATATCCTCAGCACAAAGCAGGTACGAACACACAATCAATTTAACCATTTTAACAGTTATAAAGCTAAATATATTGAGTCAATAAAAATATATAACTAAAAGACTAGCGAGTAAGTTAAAATACATGGTTCAAAAGCAACACCAACACATGATACCTAATATACTAGCGTTCAAAATATAGGTTCTCTCAACCCCGCAATCCCCGCATGCTTCTAGTCACGTCTATCAGTATTACCTGAAAAGAGTAAACACTTGGGGGCCAACAAAAGCTTAATAAGGGGTATCCCCATAGGTGAAAGCTTCTTTAAAAAGAATTTGAGTTTAGAAAATACGTTTACCCCTTTAACAGAAGATAATAGCAACAACAGCCACCAATCCACTATACATTAACAATAACAGAAGCAATAATAAATAAATACAGAATTTAAAGTACATGCGATGCATGATCCTAACATACACGTATATAACCTATAGATGCAAATGCAATAAGTAGGATGCCTAGCACGTGTCCTGCTGACAGTTCTCAAGGCCACTCCGGAGACCCCCAGGTCTTCCCACTCAAGGGGACAGTTCCTAGCTTTCCTGGCGCTTGTGCAGTCAACTTGCCAAGGCTTTGCCGAACTCAATTCTTATCCAAATAAGAATCCGGATGGTCTTCTAGAAACAAGAGACAATGAACTACAAATGTTAAGAAGGGACTTACCCAAGATTCTAAACTTAAGAGGTTCGAATTCAGCTTCTAAAATAGCCCAAAGTTCGACTCTACGCGCCTAAAACGACGTCGAATCGGGTCCCTGAGTTATGAAGTGCTAATTTTAAGGATTCTAGACTCTAAAATGATGGGGCATTACATCCTCACCCCCTTAAGACATTTCGTCCCCAAAATGAAACTAGTACAACACTTAAATTACACTACCTCAAGGTGAAGGTCTAAAGTCTAGGTCTGGGTATCTCTCACGCATCGACTCCTTGGTCTCCCAGGTAGCATCCTCGTGTCCGTGTCGAGACCACAATACTTTTACCATCGGAACACAGCGCCGTCTCAACTCCCGAATCTGTGTGTCGAGGATACGAATCGAAACTTCTTCATACTCTAAATTCGTTCGGAACTCTATCGCATCTGGAACTACTACACGGGAAGGATCTGAGACGAACCGGCGAAGCTGCGAAACGTGAAAGACGTCGTGTACCCCAGCCAACTCCTCGGGAAGTGCTAGTCGATAAGCAACCTTTCCAATATGCTCCGTGATCTCGTAAGGTCCGATATATCTGGGGCTCAACTTTGTAACGCCCCGATTTTCATAAACTGGACACGTCACCGCCACACTTAACTTATACCAGAATCGAGGGCCTAATTCAGGCTATCGTTATCTAATCCTATCAGAGTACGCTGGATTTCAGGAAACACGGTCCCCTCTGATCGCAGCTTAGCATACTTGGATAAAGAGCACGTTGACATAGAAGATTAAGAGTCAATTACAACTACTGATAATAAGGTTCAGGTCTCACACCGAGACATGGCCAGAACAAGCCATTTAATTAAAAGCGGTAATAAATAAAATAACACATATATCTTAAAGCTTAAAGGGTCTCTCGACCTCACAACCCTCGGGTATTGGCCCAATCCCTTACTACATCGGAGGGATATCCTCGCGATCATACTGTCCACCAGAGATGCAATGGTAGCATCATTAGTCATAAGACTAAGTATGGAATGCACACAAGTCAAGTAATACGATCACACAATGTGAGACGCCGGGGTAGTATCTCCATAATATTAACCCGGGGCCGATTCAAAATATGCAGCAGGCATAAGTTGAAAATATGCAATGCGATGCATAGTGAAAGATGAGCAGTTAAATACATGGCTTTAAATATAATGCAACAAGCAACACCGAGCTCTCACTACGTCGGAACACCCAGTGCTATACATAAACAATTGGAACTGCTGACCAAGCTCACATATGTATAGTTAAATGCCCGCCCCACACACGACTACCGCGGCACAACTCAGAACATCATCTTTGCGTGCTCACGTGGGCTACAGCGCAGATGATCCCCACTTAGCGTGCTCCACGAGTATGGGGATACCGTCATTCTTAGAGAGTATAAAATAATCAATCGCAACGAACCAGAGTCAAGGGTAGACGGATTCACCCGAACAATACCACATGACAAAAGCAGTCTTAATCGACATACAAGAGAGGAACTACAGTCCAATAGTTCTCATCTCAAAAACTACTCTTAAATCGCCGACAACCCTCATATAAGGGGTGCTACCCCCGATGAGTAGAATAGCACACAAAAAGGAAACTAGAGAAGTTTGTTACTCTAGTAGCTTTATCCTCAGTTGTGTGTGCTTTCTTTGCTTTCGGTATATTGCATTGCATAGCATACAAGCATGTTCCCTCGGGAATATATTTTAAAAAGGGGAATCAGTGCACCAAGTAGGCAAACATTCCCAAGATATGCATATTTTTCGAAATTGCATGATTTATACATGTGTTATTGCATGACGTTTTGCATAATACATGCTAGCATTTTGTATGTAAAGATGTCTCGGGATAGACATAAAGGCATACATTGATTTTACTT
Source organism: Ruellia speciosa (assembly GCA_001909325.1). Taxonomy (NCBI): domain Eukaryota; kingdom Viridiplantae; phylum Streptophyta; class Magnoliopsida; order Lamiales; family Acanthaceae; genus Ruellia; species Ruellia speciosa. The sequence goes on from MAYD01511530.1 coordinate 6,350, forward strand.
TCTTGACTTGTGCTATTGCATAAGGCAGAAAGCTTAGATACCTGGGAAGGTGCTAATATCTATCTTTGATAAACCCTGATCGGGTAATGTGATTAAATGGTGCCTGCGGGATCAGGATCATCATATGTGTTTACTTGCAGTGTGTTTGAATTGCTTGTAGACTATCAGGTTAGCCTCGTAGGAATTAGACTGCTCCAGTTAAAGTAGTATCCTAGTGAGACTTAGCATGGGGAATCCGATCAGTGGTACAGATGATCAGCAGATCAGTGATACAGATGGTCAGTGAATAGTTGTCAGAAATCAGTTTGACTCGGGCAGAAGTCAGTGATTCAGTACTCGAGCTGTTCAGTGGTCAGTGATAGTGTAGCGGTTAGAAATTCCGAGGACGGAATTAACCCAAGTGGGGGTAATTGTAACATCCCATGTTACAGTTACGGCATTTTCAGTGTCAGAAAATTTGGAAAAAATTTTACGAAATTAATTATTGGAAATAATTAATTTCAAGAGTGCGGAAACTATTAATTGGGCTAAACAAGATGGAATTAATGAGTTAAATAAATTTCCATAGCCCAACGGAATTATTGAACAGTCCAAGGTTGACAGGTTGAGGGTGACACTTGGAGATTCAGAATTTAAAAGGATCAATTTGATGCAGATTAAATTGATCAAGGTCTAAGGAATCCAATTCAAGTGGGTTCAGACTTACAGATTTTGGAACAGCCAAAGTGTTAGAAAATCTGGCAACAGTTAGTCATTTCCGCAGAAATGACAGAATTTCCGCACAAGAGGAGAATTTCCGCACATGAGCGGAAATTAAGGCAGATCAGCGGAAATCATCATTGGATGAAATTGGTCAGAAATTTCACTAAGGCAATTTGGCAGGATTTCCGCACAGGTGACAAAAATTTTCCGCACGCCTGACTGAATTTCCACACATGAGCGGAAATTGCAGAATGAGCGGAAAAATGGCGCGGGAGCGAAAATTAGCAAAATTGGCTGAAATTGATAAAACTCCGCTAAGGCAGATGAGCGGAAATTTCCGCAGTTGAGCGGAAATAATTCCGCACATGAGCGGAATTTCCGCACAAGGATGAGTGGAAATTCCAAAAATCAGCGGAAATGAGTGGAAATTGCATGGAATCCGGCAGATTATAACATTCTAAAGGTGACATAATCACTGTTCATGCATGAGGCTGCTTGTTGTGAGGAAGTGGATTTTTATTCATTCAAGTTGGCAGATTGTGTATAGTCTTTATTTATGGGTTTCCTGTGCCTATAAATATAAAGACTTGGTCAAAATTCATTCCACTCCATCTTTTTCATCTTCAAGAATACACTCTGCCAAAATTACTCACAAGACCAAAATACCAATCTGCTCGATTCTTGCTCATCCGAGGTCGGAACTCAGATTTTCTTGTGGATTTGGAATCCTTGTGACAAGGTGAGATCATCTATCCGAATGGATTTCATTTTCATGAAGTTTGGATTTTCAGTTAAAAATGGCAGTGTGTGTGTTCATTCATATTTCAGCCAACAGTGAGGGTTTTCTCCTTTGCAATCAGTCCAGAATTTGTCATTTGGGGTAAGCCTTCAGATTTCAAATTTATTGCAGTAATAATATCAGATTTCAGTTTGATGTTGGCCGAAACTGCATGATATTGATGATTTGTGAAATCTGAACTGAGAATCAGCGAGCAGCCGTGAATGACAGATTTTTGAACATAAGAAATTTGGATAGATGTTTTTGATAATATTCATCTTGTTCATATCCATCTTCAAAGAGTTCTTGAGAATTTCATTTTGATTCAAAAAGCCATGAACTAAGGAAGATTGAGTGTATTGTCAAAAAGTTTCCCTTGAAACCGGGAGCAGTGGGTGATGGGGAAAATAAAATAATGCAAATGAGTGATGACTCATTGAGGCACTTGAGCACATGGGAAATTTGTTGAATTGGTCAAAATGACATAATCTTGCAAAGAAATTGGGTTGTGCAGAAAGTTGGCAGAATTGACATGGGAATTGATTTTGCAATTGTGCAAGAAATTGCAATTGGGCTTATGACATTTAATTTTAAGGAATAAAATTAAATGGGCCTTATGAAGAATTGTTGAACACTTAATTTAATTGAATTAAATTAATTAAGTGATCTTGAATAATTAATTACCGCGGGTAATTAATTTCAGTTGTGCCGAATTTCAGATTATTCAGTGCCGCGAGATCAGTCAGCAGTCGGTATCAGAATTTGGGATAATTCCAGTAGCAAGATACAGAAGACTGTTGATAACGGTACGGACTACACTAGGCAACCATAAGACCCGTCTGTGGCATAGGACTTCAGAATTAAGTCTAGGAAATATTTATATGTGCTATATTTATTTCCGCAGGAGTATGCCTAGTCCGTAAGATATTTATGCCTTATGTGAATTACCTATTATACGTGCCTTACATGCGGGTCATGTCATTTGCATTAAATGAACCGAGCATGTAATCTGTTATCGCATGTAATTTGATAAAGCCTGTTGGAGACCGAGCAAGTGAAAGGCTATTCCTTAACTTGGACCGACATTAAGGCATATCAAAAAGTGAAAGGACGTGACAATTTAGTGCCGGTAAATCATCGCATTAAACCGGATAATCACATAAAGAAAAAGATAGAGTGACGACCAACAAGCTACTCTGTGGGTTGATCGCCATAGACTCGAAAGTCCACCCGTAGGAAGTTTACTTTCTACGTAAAAGCGTACTAGTCTACTCTTGGGATTTGCACCCTAGGGGGTTTACCGGTAATTTAAGATTAGATGAAGGAAATCTTGCTGTGACGGGTGGGTGATTCTAGTTATCTGGTAGCTATAATGATTTCCCGAACTTCACCAACATAAGCGTGGTAGTGGATTAGGGTATTCAATGTGCCGAAATGGTTGTACGTTGGATAATCCTATTATGTCCCTATTCACAACCCGTGTTTTGGTGTACGTGTCGGTCAAGGGTGATTCCAGTCGGTCGTACCCAAACACACTTAGCCTTGACAACGGCCTGTCGGTGGTGCCCCCGTTGTTCAAGTTTCTCAGGTCATTATTACTCACTCTATAAGCTTTGACAACTATTTGCAGAGTTGATGCATTCAAAGAGTTTATTGCTGCATTGTTATTGCTGCATAAAAAGAGATTTAAAACCATTGAGTAGCATAATGGAGATGCATTCGATGAGTATCATGATGCATATAGTCGTGAAGATGCATTTCTCAGTTACCGCGTGTATGTTCCGTACTTAGTCTTCTCGACTAACTATGCTTGATGCGTACAGGTACCAGAGGTCCGGAGGACACACCTCCTGGACGGTAGATCACGCGGGTAAGGCTATGCCTTTTGGGGTTTTGGTGAGGATGAGTGGACATATGTTTTTAACTGTTGGTGTGCGACGCATTTCAGTTATTCATGTATGTTTTAACTTTAGATCCTCTTAGCATTTTGTTAATCGGCTGGTATTAAGTGGCCGAGTCCCAGACGTGGGACATATTCAGTTTGGGTATTATAAACTCTTAACTTGCAGCATGTTATAGAAAGGCGTTGTTTTGCATGTTTTGAGTGACTGTCTGTTTCCAATTTTAGCATGCTGAGCTGTGATCAGAGGGGACAAGTTTCCTGAAATCCAGCGTACTCTGATAAGGATAGAAGACGGTTAGCCTAAGCACTGAGCTTACTAAGGGTTAGGCCGTAAAACCCGAGGTAAGTTAGGTGTGGCGGTAACATTTCGTCCGGTTGCAGAATCGGGGTGTTACACGGACGTTTCAGATCCCGACCGGACCGCGGCCCGGTCGGGATCTCCACCCGCCCCCTGCGCACTTCACGAGGGGGGCATCCGTTTTGGCCCTTTTTCCGCTCTTTTCTCGTATATCTTTGCGTACCATGGGTCTAGACAAACCATTGCCCTTCCCAAGTCCTTTGTCCACCATCTCAAAGTCAATTTCTAGCTATTTTTATCAATTTGGATTTAAAGAAAATTTCTAGAGAGATGAAATTCGTAAAAGAATAAATTAAAAAATGAACATTGTGAATAGACCAGCGATGTATCACAATACTTTCACTTATCACATTTTATTTAATAACCATACCAAAACCCACCATGTAATGCATCAAACCAAACGTCATTTTAAATTCATATCCATGAATTTAATCTAAACCCAATGCCAAACATCCCATAAACTTTATAAACCTAAAACACAAATAGATAAATAAATAAATAGACTTTAGGTATATTCCAATAATTCAGCTAGGGTAAATTCCCAAATCCCTCAAAACAATATCACTAAATTACAAAAATGTCATTAACTACCTAAGCTAAAACTTATGAATTATCATGATTCCCAAGTCCCAACACTAAGGATATCCTTCTAAGTTCTAACCATGACATTTTGGGAATAAATATTCATTTTGTCTCATAAATTGCTTTTCATGTCGATTTAATCCCAATATTTTAATTAAGTTTAATTCATTTAATAACTAACTAATTTTGTATTCAATTAATCCTTTTAACCTTAATTATATAAC
>MAYD01511693.1:0-13201 GCA_001909325.1 Ruellia speciosa
AAACGTAACAATAGACGTTACAAAGGCGTAAGAAACCGTATAATTTTTTCACTTTGCATCGGCTTTAAAAAGCATTGCAAACCGCATTGTAAAGCGAAAAATTTTTGAATACGTTTTGCAACGTTTTTTAAAAAGCGTTGCAAAAGGTGTTGTAAAGCCTATTTTTTAAAAGAAATTGCAACGCTTTTTAAAAAGAGTCACAAAAGGCATTACAAAGCATTTTTTTTTAAAAAAAATTGCAACGCCTTTTAAAAAGCGTTGCAAAGCTTTTTTTTTAAAAAAAATTTGCAACACATTTTAAAAGGTGTTGAAAAAAGTGTTGCAATCCTTAGTTTTTCTTATAGTGAACGCTCGAGTACATGACTCTACATGTCAAAACAATGATAAATGCCACATGGTGTCACCTCTACTCAAGTCTTGTAAGGTATGTTCCATGCAGTCATTAGAAAAGTGTATTCTCCCTCCTTTGAGATGGTAATTAATAGAGGTTGAGACGGGTAATTGCGCTTACCACATTACCCCATAAGTAGGGTGCCACTACCAAGGAGTTAAAGCAGTCACCAATGTTTGATGAATCACGTTTTTGAGCCTCTCCATGGGCTACCCAGGACACCACTGCGGGGCTCTTGGGTAGAGGTGGGGTTCATAGGTACACGCAGACTTCCGAGTAGATGCATTGAATTGAATTGGGCTTAAGATATTATGGCTTTTTAGTAGAAGCGGGCCTCGTGCACGGGTACAGTAGAGATGATAAAGCCTCTTATGATATACATAGGCGCTAAGCGTTGAGGCATGTTGAGCTCTTGAAGTTGAAGTCTTGTGCTTAATTATCACAATCGAATCCAGCAATAATTTGGCCGGCTTCCGTAAATTTAAGGTACCCAAAATAATAGCCCAAGGGTACTCCATCATACCATACACAATAATAGATAAAATTGTCCTCTATGATCTTTTAAAGAAGAATGGATATATATACGGGATTTCGAGTACATTAGGGTTTTTGTCTGAGGAAACAAATGCACCTCAAGGGACAAGCTAAGCTAGGAATGGTGAAACAATTGTAGGTCTTGACTTGAGTGCAGCTTGCTGCTGCATTAGTAGGCTGACTGCAACATATGCAAAGGAAAAATAGAGTTATCACATAATAAACTAACAATCTAACATGATGATTGGATGACATGTTTCACTGTCCAACAGTACAATGTTACATAAGTGGTGATCATCGATTATTACAACACTTAATTAATAGAGTATGCTTTTGCCTGGACAGACTTTTGAGAGACGTTGATTGATCAGCACAAAATAAAGTTGCTGCCTTAAGCATTTATTTATCTTTTTAATCTTCTTTCGCAATGTTGTGTATGTGCAAAAGTTGTTGACAATAAGTGGTGAAAACTGAAGATGAAGATAGAAATGAAAATGGACCACATGACTTACGTGGTGCTTGCTGGGAGCTTCCAAACATACCCACAGACCCACACCAACATTATATATATTATATATATGTATATGTTTATACTATTTTATATACATGAGGGCTTATGAAGTATGAACAGACCTTCAGTGGGGGGCCACCAAAATAAAGAGACAGCAGGTGGCTGTAATAATGTGGCCATAGATGGAGATGTTGACTGCCAGTGTCGCCACCAACACCTCGTCAAAGAGCAAATAACACCTTATATTTTAATTTCACCCGAATTGTATTTAACTAGTATTTATTTCATTATGATATCAAAATTTTGAAAATGATTAATACTTTGCACCCTTGATTTTCATTTTTCAAGTGAATAATCCTCTTCACGCTCTGATTGCATGTGAAAATGATAATAATATAAACCATTAAATGAAAATAAATTCAAACAATTTGATGTGAAACCAGCATTCTCACCTCTGACCATAGTATAACCCAAATTATTTGATGGAAACTGAAAATTTAGTGTGCCAAATGCAATCATTTTAAAGTGTGCGTATTAGGGGAGGATCATAGGGTATATTTCCCCCATGTTGCGTAACCATATTCTTGGTTGTATAAATATCTTGTAACTATATTATGTAAATATTTACAAAATACTATAAAAATGTCGCAACAAATGATCGTTAAATTTTATGGATAGCTGAGATTTAAGGTGCAAAATACCATTTGAGTAAAGGTATGGGGTGTTTAGAACTGTTGGCCCAATGAACACAAATTTTGCAACTCTTGAATGAAGGCTGAATGAGCTTCTGTAATTGGGCTCAATCAAAATCCAGCTTCTGTAATTGGGCTCAATCAAAATCCAGACTAGGGCTTAGATATTTCCGATCCAATTTTTTCTGGGCTCTGAATACTATTGGAAATTTTCCAGTTTTAAAGAGCACCACTTTCATTTTGCCCTCTGTCGTTCTTTGTCTGTTTTCCTGGTGAAATTGGAATCAATATGGGTGTTACTATATACAGCCCCTCATTCCTACGTATAGCCCCTTTAAATTATCATTTTGCACTTGGTCTTATATGTTTAAATTTTCAAAATTTTATTTTCATTCTCTCTACCAACTCGTTTCAATGTTTTAACCTTTTTCTCTCTCTAGATTTTTGTACAAAATCATTGGGAAAGCATGTCGGAGTATAGGCGAGGACATGGGAAGGGCATTGCGGCACTCGCTGTAGGTAAAAAGACTTGAAAAAGGGATCAAAACAACCCGGATGCGGTTTGGCGTCTGGGACGGTTGCTTGGGCCACTGGACCGGTGGCCAAAGCAGTCACAGATCACGTTTCGCCCTAGGGTGAAACGCGATGGGCGAGCGTCTCAGCCTAGGCCCAAGACGCAATCACCGATCGTCCCGACCAAGGCCGGGATGGCACCCATCGCCGTCGGCCCATGGGCGACAGCGATGGGATTGTGGCCGCCTCTCCATGGCGGAGGCGGCCACCATGGCCGCCTCGCCCCTGTAAAGTATTCATTGCCCTTTTTCGGTGTTTTTTGTATTTTCGGTGTTTATTGCACATTTTCCATGGATAGTATGTTGCATAATGATCAAACATAACTGTTTCCGTCAAATGCGTATTATTAACTCGCACAAAATTAGTGAGTAAATGTCGTTTTTTAGGAAAGATTTACATTGAAATATTATATATGAAAGTGATGTATGTTTTTAGGTAGAATTTGAAGTGTCTTATTTGCAATTGTTATTATGTTCTGTAGGCGTATTCCATAAGTAGTATGTTGTGTAATGATCGAATATATCCATTCTCATCAAATGCGTATTATTGCCTCGCACGAAATTAGTGAGTAAATGTTATTTTTTTAGGAAAGATTTACATTGAAATATTAGATGAGGTAGAATTTGAAGTGTCTTATTTGCAATTGTTATTATGTTCTGTAGTTGTCGAGAGGGAGAGGCTCTTTGAGCGGGTCGGGGACACGGCACGCTAGGGAGTGAGGCGTGACTGGATCTGCGCGGAGGGAGGGGGAGGAGGAGCGCCAACGCGAGCAGGATGCGTAGGCACAGGGGCAGCAGGCAGGAGAGGAGGCGAAGCAGGTGGGAGGGGTAGTGGAGGCCGACGATCAGGGCATGGGGGAGAGGGTGATTACGATAAGGCGAAGTAGTCCGACGACCCCATTGACGAGGGATCTGTCCCGGGCTATGTTCGGGTGAGGTAGGGCAGAGGCGGCCGATTCGTGGCCTCAGGATCGACTTCGGGTATACTCGCACACTTAGTAGTTGATATGCATTGAATTATTAATTTTGTTAACTTTGCTAACATGGTTTGTTCACAATATGATTAGGGACCAGCAAGCAGTCTAAGATGCATCAGATCAGAGCTGGTTGGTTTTAGGGCCATGTCCCGGTGGCCCCGCCGATGGTTCCGTGATCCCGAACTTCCTCGGGCACATGGCTTTTCGCTTCTATGATGGCGAGACGAGGGGCATACTGAATTGCCAGAACAGGAAAACCTCGTGCCATAAGTTGATAGAGGCATTCGGGGGCTTTTCGGAGAAGCTGCAGAGGATGCTCGTTGGGACAGGGTTGGCACACCTGCCGGTCACCATGTATAGCCACATCGATCATGCGTCGGTGTATACGTTCGTAGAGCGGTGGCAGCCCAACACGAACACATTCCACCTTTCTTTTAGCCAAATGACGATTATGCTCCACAATGTTTGACACACTCTACGCGTGCCAGTCAAGGGACAAGTGATCAATGCCGACCCCAGTATCATGGATCTACATATGGTTTGCATGCAGTTCTTGAGGATGACGCATGGAGATTTGCTTGGCCAGCATTGGATGTGCGGTGGGGTGTTAGTTGATACTGTCACGCAGAGGTGCATGGACAGGGGGATTGATCACACACGGGCCATCAAATGGCTATGGATTGTGTTAGGTACCACCTTGTTCGTCGAGAGTGAGAACCGTATTAGGCCGGCATGCATGCACGAGATCAGTAAGGGAATGGGTGACGCGGCAGGGTATTCGTGGGGGTCCGTCACCTTGGCCTATCTCTACCGACAACTGGGGATTACGAACAGGGGGGACTGCCAGGGTCTTACCAGGTGCCTGACACTGATGCAGACATGGATCTACGAGTATTTCCCAACGTTCTGACCCCATTGGGATAGGATGGTCATTGCTCCCGATGCCGCCCGGGCCTCTTCGTGGCCTGTCAGGGCAAATGACAGATCGTCGACGCGCCTCGAGTCACTGCGTGCGCAGTTGGACCATATGACTGCGTCCGAGGTATATATATTACTGTATACATTTACTTTACTTGCATCATTTTGACATTACTTACGCATCATTTTCACATGACTTGGTCTTACCGCGAGTTAATGTGCATTGTTATAGGTGACTTGGTTTCCATATAGTGCGGACCCGGCGACTGAGGTGGGGAGAACGCTGATGGTCGATTTCATACGGTACCGCGATGTGTGGAGCCGTACACACCCGACTGTGTTTTGCGCTAGCTTGGATATGTGCAGACTATCCCGGCTTCGATCCTGACTCCGGATGTTCATGTATGACCTTGGGCTTCCAAGTCGTACAAGGTTGAGCATTCGGCCTCCCTTGCAGTGGATTAGTTGGCTTCTTTTCTGGGACAGTTTAAACTCATGTTGTTCGAGCATCATCATGCCACTGATGATCCTAAGGCATGCATCCCGGGCTATATGGGCTGGTTCACCCACCATTCGCATCCCCACATGCTCTCGCGCTCGCAGCATTTGTCCCTCACACTCCACATGGCCATCTCCGTTTATTTCGTCATCATCGGGGTACTCCAGCTTCTTCTAGAACCAGTGAACGTGGTCTATACCGATCGGGGTACCCGCCGTGTACCCCTTCCACAACTCGCACACACAAGGAAGCTAGTGTGTATTCCTTATCACACAACCACAGTGTTTGACCACGTTGACTCCCATAATCACCAACCGCCCCACCCCGTCCACCATCAAGTCCAAACCGTAGTGGGACATACACCGAACCAAGTAGTTCAACGGAAGCTGCATGTGCCTAGCTGCCGATCAGCGACGTGACTTCTTCAACGTACACCTAAAACACACACAACATCCTTTTAGATTGGCCATCGCAAGTAACTCTATAGAGACGACACTTTACATAATTGTTCACACACGTATTTGATGTCGGTGAGCTAAGAGCCTATTTTCTTATTCGCCTTTACCCACACTATATCGAGCGACCCCGTTGACGAGTTTAGCTATTGCTTGAGTTGGTTGTGTGCACTCTCAACTCTAAACATTGTAGTGTTGCCAAAATGTAGCACGTGGTTTGTTCAAGCACAAACGAACTTCTCATTGTGCACTAACCACATCCCCCAAATATACTCAAGCACCCTAGGCCAACACATGTGATGTTGTTCCATGACCGCCACGACAATTTCATACTCCGTTTTTGTAGTGGCCTACTGGACCTTCCTAAATGCGCCATGCGTAAACCGCCCTGCAAGCTCTTTATCCTTGCTGATGAGCTTATACACCCTGTCTTCCACGTCTTTGTATATATGCCATGTGCAGAGCAGGTGAACAGTTTGTGGAAATGCCTCCTGGATGGGTTTCATCAGCCCCAACTCCCGATCCCTCACAATCGTCGTAGGATGCACATCATCACTAATAAGCATCCTAAGCCTCTGTAGCACCCACTTATAGCTAATCTCCTTCTCATCCTTCATGACTGCATAAGAAATAAAGAAGTTCTTGTTGCAGGATATCATACCTATCATCTTGAATAAGGGCATCCGGTAACGATTCGTCTTACATGTCGAATCCATGCCCACAAATAGGGGGTACACGCAAAATAACCGGATCGACTCCGGATGTGCCATGAACACATGCATCAACACATTCGTCTTAGGGTCCGCCACCGATCAATGCACGTAATTATGCTTCTTCACCAAATGGAATAACTGTCCCACCACATCTCTCCCATCGAAGTTTGTCCTCCACATCTTATCTCTATAGTTGTAGACGTGTCTCCTTGTGGGGGTGTCCTCCGGGATTTGTTCTTGTAGCGCTGCCACAATCGCGACGGGCTTCGCTTGCACCGATGTCATGCCCTGAACAATCCTCTTCGCACCTATGCTGAGGCCACTCATCTGCCGGTAGCCCTCCAGATACATAGCTAACGCATGGTTGTGCATCCTCGCATCAGAACCCTCATCTGTAACACAAATCCCCCTGGTACATCTATCTTTCCTCTCCTGGGCAAACATTTGGAATGGACAACCGCAGGCTTTCGTTTTCGTGTTAGATCGCAATGATGCTTTCAGATCCCTGGCCGCCCCTGGTACTCCAGCCCCAGTGCGCATTTCAATAACTTTATCTTCCCATTAGTCTTGTATGATGCAATTACCAGCTTGAAACTAAGGCTGATGGCCATTGCTTTCGCCCACTCTATCATAGTTGAATCGCTCTCAAACTTTTCTGATGTCACGAAATATTTGCCGTAGTCAATGCCATCTCCACCAAACTCTTCTAACGGCACATGTAACATTGTAGCACAATGTATTACCCATCTGAACACATTAAAAACATCAAAATTTGCAAAAAACAATTGAAAGAACGAAAAATTAGGACAAAATCGGCCTGAGCACTCATCAAGAACGCTCGAGCCAAGGACAGGGCGGTCACGGCGGCCCCCAGGCCCCATGGACGGACGCCATAGGCAACAATCCGACCATGGCCTCAAATGAGCCCACCCTGCCATGGCTGAAACGAGCCTGCCCAGTTGTGTTGCCCCCTTCGAGGCATCCCCTATGGCTGTTCGTCCCATGGACCGAGCGGCCAGTGACTGCGTTTTGGCCATGGGCCGGACGACCGATGATCGCGTTCCTACCATGGCCGAAACACGATCTCCGGCCGTCTGGCCCATGGCCGATACGCAATCACTGGTCGTCCGGTCCATTGGCCGTTCCCATTTTTATTTTTCGACATTTTCGTATTGTTACCTCATTCGTGGCGTTTTCGCTATTTTCCGACATTTTGCACTCGTCGCAGATTATATCAGCATGTATTAATTGGAAGAATAGAAGAGAGAAATTCGAGGGGGTTTAAAATGATGCAGAGGCAAAAAAGGTAATTCATCGGACTCGCAGAAACAAGAGGCTGCATTTAGTAGTTCATATCAATATTTGTAAATTTTGCGTGTGAGAAGAATTGAGAAATGCGACGAGGGACCCACTTGGTGCTGCAGTTAACTTGCTCCTCCTAAGCTAAGCTAAGTAATTTTAGCGTTTGCTTAGTCGAATGCTTTGGCCTTTGGGGAATTTGACTTGAGGAGCAAATATAAAATAAATCTATTTAGAAAATCTAGCAGCGTTTGGATTTTTTTTGGGTTTTTTGAAAGAGCTGTACTCGGACACGGATTGAATATTATTCTTGTTCATACTGTGTAACGACTTTTCCCACAAGTTTTTAATGCATCTTTGGTTATCTTTCTGGGTTTGACGAATTAGAACCTTCTGGGCAGTCATCGCCCGATTTTAGCTTTTGTTTTCTTATAACGTAAGGTGGGATTGAAAAAAAAAGAATGTCTTTTGATTGCTTTTTATCAAGTTTGTTTTTTGCTGCCAAGATTCTTTGATTATTGATTCTTTTTTGAGGGGGGAGGGGATTCAATTTGAAGGCATCGGAAGAGTTCATCCAGAATCATTTGAATGTTTGCTTTTTGAAATACTATTTGCTTCGGATTATCGCGTCAGGTCAGCTGCAATTCCACTGGATCGATGATTAATTTGTATCTGGTTTTCTCATACCTGATTTAAGAAAGTCTGTGTTGTTTGAATGATGTTCGATGAAATTCCTCTGAGGCCTTGTTTAGGAATTGATGAATACATTAGATTCACAGTTTGCTCCTGTTTTTGAAATATAGAAGAAAAAGATTGCGATGTCCAAAAAAAATGGGAATGCTAAAGCTTGTGGATTTATTACCATGATACTTAAGTAGTATAGAATGAATTTTGAATATGTTATTGTAGGGGTGACGAACTTGTCCTGTCGAATTTGTGTGCCTATTTTTCTCTACTGATTGATTTGGGGATGAACAGGACTGTCCGGATTTATACAAAGTGTACATAGTTATTTTTTCAGTCATTTGGTTTGCGATAGAGGAGAGACTTGGGCGTAAACTTAAAGTTCATTTTTGTCATTTTTTTATGTTTGTGTATTGATTGTGTCTCCGTTGCTGCCTTATGAAGCATTTTGTTCGGGGTAAAGGCTATATTGAGACAACATTGATAAAAGTTTAGTTCATGGGCTGGCTTAGCAAAATTTTCAAAGGTTCCAGCCGCAGATACAGGGAGAGGAGACATGGGACCGATACTGTTGAAAATCATCCATCGACTTCATGGGTAACTAGTTGCTCGCTTTGCTGTCCTCTCCCTTTATGTAATTGATTATTAGCATGAAGTTACACCGGCTTCTGGGAATGTTCTTAATCTGTGCCTTTCGCGCTGGAATCTTGATGATCGAATTTAAAATATGATTGATAGATGCATGGTTTATGTGGGGCCATTGCTCGATTTTCTTTAAAATGAAATCTTAAATGACTTAGTTCTGAGAGTTCAACCGTGTTTTGAAACTACATCTATGTACATAGAACATTTAAGGTTTTTATCTCAGATTTGATCAATTTGTGATGGGCAGTCAGAGTTTGGTTTAGCAAGAAACTTAAGATGAACTTCTATTTCATTTTTGAAGATGCATTTAAGTCTTGCTTGTCGAATGCTTCTATGAAAATCTTATACGTGGATATATATAAATATATATATACATATACATATATATTGGTTCAGAATCCAACCTCAGAGATTGAAGAAATAGACCGTGCTATTGCGTTATCGCTTTCTGAAGAAGACCAGAGAAGAAACACTCCAACTATCAGTGAGTCTTGTAGCAATTTGCTTCGTAACCTTTTCCAGATTTGGAGCCAACATTTCATCTATGCAACGATTTTGTTTTTGTTTTGTATTTGATATTCACTTGTCGATTGATGAAGAATTAACTTCGTATCCATTTACTTGGCATAGACAGGGAACCACAAGTGGAAGAAGACGAACATCTTGCCAGGGCTCTTCAAGAGAGCTTGACTGTCGAGTCTCAACCCGGGCCATGGAGTAGAAATGACTATGGTATTGGAAATATATACGGAATTGGATATGAAAATGATTACCTGTACCAGCCCATACCGCCCCCCTATTCTGCAAGCTTCAGGTACATAGATTCTCGATATCTTTTAGAGACCCCAAATGAACTTCAGTAATAAGTGAGAAGTTGGACATGAGATCACGGAATTACCACTTTTTTACGATGATATCTTCCAATAGGCAAAAATGTTTCGATCCTCTGTGTTGCCGTTTTGGCTTTTCCAAGCCTTGTTTCAAATTCATGATAAATTTCTTGTCGTATTTCTGTTGCCGTGTAGGATATGTGCTGGTTGTAACACGGAGATTGGTCATGAAAGGTTTTTGAATTGTATGAATGCTCTGTGGCACCCTGAATGCTTTAAATGCCGCGGTTGCAACCAACCAATTTCTGATTACGAGGTACAATCATCCTCAGTTGTCCATTAACATATGCAACAGAAGCATAGTAAACAGTATCCAAATTCTAATATTTTGTTGACTCATGGGATTAACAAGTGTCACTTTTCTGCAGTTTTCCGTGTTTGGTAGCTACCCATATCACAAACCTTGCTATAAGGAGTCGCACCATCCAAAATGTGACATCTGCAGGCAATTTGTAAGTGTCTCCTTCCTTCGTCTGTCATTTGTTTCCACCTCACTTATTACATGCAAAAGACCTTCATCACAGGAGAAATCCAAAAGAATCCACACGCGTGTTCACATAATACATCAAAATGAAAGAAGACTGAGTGTTTTCCAAGCATAAGTTGTTTTACAACTGTCCTCAGCATATACTTGCCCAAATTTATCGAGTAACATGTTTCCATTGTTTGTTTCTTCAAGAATATTTAAGTATTTGTTATTTCCCGACAGATTCCAGTAAACGCAGCGGGTCTTATCGAATATAAGGCGCACCCATTTTGGTCCCAGAAATACTGTCCTAGACACGAGCACGATGGAACTCCCCGATGCTGTAGCTGTGAGCGTATGGAGGTAATTTCAGGCGTTTATTTTCAGAAAGTCTAACATCTACTATCTAAACCAGTTGCTAATAATTGATTCGAGCATTTCAGTCATGGGATACGAGATTTGCCTCCCTTAATGACGGTCGAAAGCTCTGTCTGGAGTGCCTGGACTCTGCCATTATGAATACCAAAGAGTGTCAGCCCCTTTTTCACGACATACAGAAGTTCTTCGATGATTTGAACATGAAAGTGACTCAACAAGTTCCTTTGCTCTTGGTCGAGAAGGGTGCACTGAATGAAGCCATGGGCATGGAGAGGCATGTAAGAAACCTTTTTGCGAAACCTTTTTGCCAGCTATTGAATAATTAATTTTCCCTGTTTTCGGTTTCCTTGCAACTTACGGGTTTTCTGTCTCTAATTTGCCAGGGGCATCATCACACACCTGAGACTCGTGGTGTCTGCCTCACTGAAGAACGAGCAGTCAGCAATGTAAGGCCTTATTTTGATCAACTTTTTCATATGAAATTCTATATGCTTCGATTTTGTTCTGGCATCGCAACTATTCACGATTTTGATTCACCAGATACTGCATCGACCAGTAACAGGATCTGGAAATCGAGCTGGCATGATGACTGAGCCTTTCCAATCTACACACCACTGCCAAGTGACAGCGATCCTCGTTTTATACGGCCTTCCAAGGTACTTCCCACCATTCTTATTACCACATTATTCAATATCTGACAATTATTTCGATCCAATTTCATTGTTCTCTTATCAACCGTTAATTCCACGACAGGTTGCTGACCGGAATGATACTTGCACATGAAATGATGCACGCTTGGCTCCGACTGAATGGTTTTTAATTTTTTTCTCACTTTCTTATGTCATACTTACTTATCCATCCTCCTTCCTTGGTTCTCGTTGACAATAAATTAAACCATTTTTTAAAGGTTACCGAGGCCTGAGCCAACACGTGGAAGAAGGCCTATGCCAAGTCATTGCAAGCATGTGGTTAGAATCCCAGATTCTATACATGTCTGACAGCAACATCGCTACTACGTCAGCGTCTGCTCTGGCAAGGTCTCAATTTGAGGGAAAACTTAGTAAGTTCTTTAAACATCAGATTGCGACAGATTCGTCTTTGGTGTATGGAAATGGTTTCAGGGCGGGACACCGGGCTGTGATTGGGTTCGGGCTGCAGAGGACGTTGGATCATATTCGTGCAACGGGAAACTTCCCTCACTGAATTAGGGTGCCAATTTTGGGATCAACAGATGCCATTCTGTTCTTCATTTGATACTCTATTTTTCGCTGGCTCATGCCACTGTCATGCTCGAGGTGCAACCATGATAGGCTCATGAGTGTGGACCCCACTGAGGATTACATAGACGTTTCATTTTTGGGAGATTCGACTCTCGGGGTGGGCCCCACGGTACGGAGGCTCGAAATTTCCCGTTTCCCCTGCCATTTATAGATTTGTTTGGTATAAAGATAGATACATAGATAGATAGTCATTCTTGTACCTTGTATAGTTGTATAGTTTCAGAAAATAGCGAGGATTCTTTGAGAGTAATGATTTTTTTTGTTGTTTTTTTTCCTGTTGATATTATAGTGTGAATTTGATATAAGTTTGGGTGTCAAGACTGGGTTGAGTTGATATGTGGTGTATGAGTATGGAATAAAAGATTGAGGTTGAGTGTTGAGCTGTGGATGTTGTTGCGTTGTCTCTTGTTTTGGTTTAATCTCCATGGTGCCTCAAGTCGCCTCCCAAGTCGTTATATCCGGATGTTCCGAGTATAGGTTCCCCAGTTTCCTGTCGGCCCACCCCCACGGAGCTTTTCCGGCACCCCGTCCTTCCCTCCTTCTCCTGTCCAAACTCGCCCGCCCACTTGTTTTGTTTTTGTCATCCTTCCAAACGAGTCTCAACTTAGCTTTGGATTTATAGCTATGGGCCTTATTCCTGTTTTGGGTCTTGGTTGGGCCTTCCACTTGTAAGCAATTCAATTCCCATTCCGATAATTATGCAATGGATTATGGATGCTTCTACTATCACCCAAATAATGCACACCACACATAATTGTTTTAAGGACTAAATTTTATCATAATTAAAAATATTATAGAATATTTCATAAATACAATTCATAATTTTTTATCTCTTGAATTAATTAATTATTCACAAATATGAAAAATAATAAATACATTTATAACCCAATATAATAATAACAATAATAAAAGAGTGAATAATTGTGGTAATTAGTACTCGGATAGTGGTGGTTGATGTGGGTGGATGCATAATTGAATTTATTAGGGGGCAACGTTTGGCATTATCGGACGACCTGTGTAACGCCCCAAAATTTTGAACCATTTTGAGAGCGCTACTGTCGTACCAGTTTGCCTAAACTAGTGGTCAGCTAGCTTAGACTCCCTGATACAAGGCCAAGTAAACGCAAATCACACAAGGGTTATAACCTTTATTAAGTGTCTTTCATACAAGCGAAAGAGTATACAGACAACAAGACAATCAAGAGACAATCAGGCAGAAACGCATATAATATTAACCAACCATCGTCCCAACAAATCATCTAGACATATCCGGGAATCACACCCTGAACCATCCAGA
>MAYD01511735.1:0-12332 GCA_001909325.1 Ruellia speciosa
GGATGAGGTATACAAATTTTTTAGGACAATATTCACTTTATTTGGATGTAATTTTAAGGTATTTAGGTTTGATCTATTAATAGATAAAAAATAATATTTAAATTTAAATAAACGTAATAAGTAAATTAATTAATTTATATTAATTTATTATTTCTATAGGTGAATGAAAAATTAAAATTTAAAAATGAAAAAAAAAATCAAAACAAGACTGTAATGACATCCAAGCTGCCTTTTTTCATATTATTAAAATTAATTGTTGGCTTGTTTCTTGACTAAAATAAAGTAGAACCCACTTGAATAGAAGAAATAGATGTCCACTATTTCTTTGAATATCCAATAAAACATTTCTTAATAAAGTAGTAATAATTTTTTTGGTGGTACGACTAAAATGCATAAATAATAATAAATACTGGCCAAAATATATTTTTAAAAATTTTATTAATATGAGCGAAAAATTAAAGTTTAAAATTATGTTAGAATGAAGTCGAATATTTTGTCACAAAATAAAGTTTAATGTGATACAATCATCTTCTTAGTAACAAAAGTGGAAGTAGTATTTTCCCTTTTTAATTGTCATTTAAGAGTAGTAAATATGATACTTACACTTATTTTTAGATGACACTGTAAAAAGGAACTAGTAAGAATGACTGTAATAATAGCAATTATTAATTACTATTAATTAATGAATGTGAATCGGGAAAACCGGTACTGAGGTGGAATCGAGCGCAGGGGATCCAAACCCGGACGTGTTTGGAGGGAATAAACTAAAATGCATAAACCACAGATACGCCCGGCAATGGTTACTTCCGGCTGCTGTGTTTTTGTGTGCAAACTGCACAGCGAGATAGATACACGCCCGACTCTGCCTCCTCTCTTCCTCTCGCTCCACAAAACCTAATTCTACATCTCCTCGGCCTCAATTTCGCCCCTTCCTCTAACTTGCCGCATCGTTTTTGCCGCTCTGTTAACTCATCCATCGATGTAAGTTGTGTTCCGTGGGTTACTTTGGGGTTTTGGTTTGATTGATGTGGCTGCTGGCTTTGATTTTGAGATGGATGATATTTTTTTGTTTGGTCTTGAAGTTGAGAGGTGGATGATTTTGTAGGAGGAGGGCGCATGGGCGTTGACGGGTGGAAGTTTTGACTGATCATTAGCGGTGGAGGTTCGATTTTTCAAGGGTGAACGGAATGGACCTGGTGGCTAGTTGCAAGGTAGATTTGATCGTGGTTTGTGATTTCTATTTTATTTGGTCTTGTGTGGAAATGGTATCTTTCATTTTTTTTTTTTTTAATTTGGTTGGTGGTTGATGTTGAAATATGCTGTCTTGACTGTGGATTGTCTGGAATTGAGCTTACCAGTTTGTGTGTTGGTTGTGAATGATGCCGAAAACTTTTGTTGGTGATGGATGTTTGAGCAAGAGGCAGTCTGCAGTTTGATTGTTGAATGCTGATGAACTTGAAAAGTGTCTTTTTTGGCAATTTTGATTTGTCTGTTTATGTCATCTGCTTGTCATGTTTATGGGATCAGTGTTTATTTCACTGCTGTGCATGATTAGACATGAATGGTTGCAACAATGTTTTCCCAGAATCTTCGTGCAAATGAGAAATTTGAATCATGGCTATTGGATTGGTATACTTGAATTTTCCTTGAAAGGT
Source organism: Ruellia speciosa (assembly GCA_001909325.1). Lineage (NCBI taxonomy): Eukaryota > Viridiplantae > Streptophyta > Magnoliopsida > Lamiales > Acanthaceae > Ruellia > Ruellia speciosa. The sequence continues at coordinate 1,656 of MAYD01511735.1, forward strand.
GGTGAATTTTGTATGCTCACGTTATATGCAAGTCCATTGGAGAATAGGGACCAATGCCAAGCATTTTTTAGGCTTTTTGCTGCAATTTGGATATCAGATCTTTAGTTAATATGTAATTCACAATGTTCAGTTTAGGGGAAAACTAAATTATATATATTTCATGTCAAAAGGATGTTGGATTTAATGCCGAGTGTGTCCTTGTGCTAGGAATTTGAATTGAAATTTCTGCTAAATTTCCTCTTGAATGTAATTGTTTAGCTCTATTCCTCCAACTAATGTTTCCTGGGGGAATTCTCATCTTGAAAAATATGGATCTTATATATGTTTCTTTGTTGTTGGTCTGACAAATATCAAACAAATAGTGGTGGATTAATATATTAATACATAAAGGGGGCGTTTGGTTAAATTTGGGAATCAGAATTGGAATGGATGGTTTCACCTATCATTTCTATTTCTTAGGAAATCCAAACATTAGCGCTAAGTTCTATACACCAAACCAAAGGTTTGGATTGAAATCCAAATCCTTGAATCCATTCTCCTATACCAAACGACCCCAAAGTGATCACAATTGAAAAATATGCCCAGATGTTTTATTTCCTGTTTATGCATTGTTTCTTAAAACAAGTACAACTATCGTCTCCACTACTGTACTGTCTTACCACCTACCTCAGTGTCTTGACAATTATGAAAAAAGATAAGATATCCATTTTTTTGCTTCCTTCACCTCCTGTGTACATTGTTATCCCCTACAGTTTTGTAGTGTAAAACACAACATACCCATTAGAATATAATTAAAAAAATTGTTATGATAATTGGATAATAGAATGGAGAATAAGATAGAAAAAGAACCTTTTAGACGAAATTGACAAGTGCCTGGATATCTGAATTTTTTACTTCTAAGAATTAGTTTTTTGGATTGAGTAGGTGTTGTTTGAGTACTCCAAGGATATCTTTAAAATGAAGTTGCTAACTTGCAATTGTGAGAAATGGAGCATTATTGTGGACATGATCAAAAGAAAGTGGAATTTCAACATTTTTGGTCTATCATTTGGTCCTTTCAATAGGAAAGGTTGATTGTCCTTCATTTTTTAACTTGTTCATCCTGTTATATCCATTTTTCTGAACTAACTTTTTGCGTTCGTCTAGAGGCTTCTGGCATTGACCTCCTTTTAAGGAATGGGGGATGTATCTGTCTGTCCTATGAACTCTATGAGGGTCTGAGAGATCTTATTATTCCTTTGCAGGAAAAATTGACATATTTTCGAATAAGGGAGCTCAAGATTGTCCTTACCCGGCTTGGTCTGTCAAAGCAGGGAAAGAAACAGGTTTGACCATCCAGTATTGCTGGTGTCGGTGAAACACTATAACAAAGGAGCTCATTGCCACTGGTTTATATTGTTTATCATTTTAGTTTGTAGCGGGTAGATTGGAGCTAGACACATAGTTTCTGTTCATTGATTGGCATCAAGCTCTTGCATATGTTTGGCCTGCACTTGTTATTTGCATATTGTTGTATTTGGTTATAATAAGGTTTCCATTAATCTTGCAACTCATCCCTCTGATTCTGCCAGTAGCCTTTGGATGTAGTAAAAACTTTATATTTACCCTAGCTCAGGACCATTTAATAAGTTTTTGCTCCATCTAGATTTTGTTGACATGTGAATAATATACTCTTTTTAGCTGTTCATCTCTTACTATGTTTACATTTCAGTAATCTCTCTGTGGTTTGTTTGTTTTGACTTGGCACAGGACCTTGTTGAACGAATATTGGCAATTGTCTCCAATGAGCAAGGTACATGGAAATAACTTTGTTTCTGCAGCTTTGAAAAATTAACTAATCCATTGAACAAAGTTCATTTCTTATTATGCTTGTAGAACCCAGAAAGTTGAAAGTGCTTATTTTATATGGCTGTATTATTATTTCAGATCCATCATGAAATATTATCTTGGGATCATCGTCTAAAGTATTTTTGTCCGGTTACTTGATGCTTTATGACATATGACTTAATTGAATTTTGAATTTCAGCAATTTAACGGGCAGTTTTCCTATGTAAATAAGTACTATATGTCTTATTTTTCATTTTCAATAATTTATTTTATAGAGAAAGCCTTGTGTTAGCAATAATATGTTGGATAGAAAACAAAGATAATTTGCACAAGTCGTTGTTTGGATGATGGGAATAAGAAATGCTCCATAAAAATGTTAAAAAAACAAGACGCTTTTGGCATCTACGGTTGCAAATTGAGGTTCTTGGAAGATACATTCATTGTTCCTCAAATTCATTTCCCTATTGTTTAAGGCTTAACTTCATAGCTTACATGGGTGCAATTGTTTTATGCTTTTAGCACTGTGGATCAAGAAAAATGCTGTTGGAAAGGATGATGCTGTGAAGATAATTGAAGATACATACAGGTGTTATCTTCTGTTTGGTTTTTAACTCCGGGAGCTATGTTTGTCTTAATATGATTGAACAGTTATATATGCATCATCAGCCACTGATTGGATTTTTCCCTATATGGATGTGAAACTAACCTCTGTATGAAGGGTTGTATTTCTTCACTTCATAGTTTCATTCCTAAACTTCTCCTTAGAATATATGTTCTTGATGGGCAGAGGAATGCATTGAGTATGACTCAAGAGATGTATTTATGAAAATAACAATTTTTGTTGAGGGGGGTGGCCGGGTGGGGTTGTTACTTCTCTATCTACATCTTTAACGATTCTCCTCTTGCCACATTCAGAAAAATGCAGGGTAATGGGGCAGCTGATTTGGCTTCAAAATCACAAGGTGACTCCGACAGCACTACTGTAAAACATAATGAAGAAACAGCAGAGTCATGTCAAAAAGATAAGATACGCTGTCTTTGTGGAGGCACTCTGCCTACAGATTCAATGATCAAGGTTCAGACACATTTTATTTCTTGGAATTTGTAACCTTTAATATGTTTCTTGAAATATCGTAGTTTTCTTACCTGGTGTCTGTTTTTTTTGGCATGTTTCAGTTAATTAGCATTTGCAATTAATAATCTACATATTGGTGCAGTGTGAAGATCCTAAGTGTAATGTTTGGCAACATATTGCATGTGTTCTGATTCCTGAGAAACCCTTCGAGGGCGCTATACCAGACCCTCCAGAGAATTTTTACTGTGAACTTTGTAGACTGAGCCGAGCAGATCCGTAAGTGGAAATGTTTTCTGTTGTTTTTCTTGCACCATCACATTACTTCAGAGCTTCCCCTTGCTGCCTTTGTTTTTGTCTTTCTTTCTTTTGTGTGTTTGTGTTTGTGTATGTGTATTGTTCTTGACTACTTCTTGAAGCTTTTTTTGCTTTGCTAGTTATCTCTCTCTCTCTCTCTCTCTCTCTCTCGCGTCTTCCTCCTCCTTCCCCTTTGTCCCCCTTTTTTCATTTGGTTGTATTTTATTCAACTAGCTCATTTTTTCATTGGTATATAAATCTTGATGTTTGCTTGTGTAATTTTTAAATACTCCCTCTCATTCTATATGTAGGTCCTTTTAAGGACCAACTTGCATCTTATGATCTTAAGGAAATTGTATATGGACTACTTTGTAATTCAATAAAGTAATTATGTGGGTTGGGGGGGGGGGATTGGAGTAATATAGGAATATTACCGCAAAATGGCCTGAAAGGACCAATATTTGGCTAAAATTAAAAAGCTTAAAGGGCCTAACATTGTGAACAGGTGGGAGTATAATAAATCTTTCTTATGGTCCACTATGATTTGGTTTCCATTGTTTTGATTTCGCACAGTGCTCTCACTGACTAGAAGATTCTTGAGCTGCATAAATATCATGTCCTTAATTGTTTATTTTTCCAAGACTGGAGTGAAGCATCTTATGTTGATCATATTCAACTGTATTTGAATCCTAGTAGTACGAGGCAATGGTGGGGGGTTTAAAGTAATGACTTGTCTTAAAATTTTCTGTTGCACCATTCTAACTAATTTTTAGTATTGTCTACTAGTGTATGAGAACAAATGAGTAGAAGTTCAAGCCATGATATGTTACTATAATTTTGATCTCTCCTCCTTTTGCAGTGGTCAATGACATAACTGTGTTGTCTTGAATAGATTCTTTTTTTAAGATGTGTTAGTTGATTGGCCAACCAGCAGTTTGACTGTCATAAAAAGCATTTAAAATTCCTTATGTAAAACAGATTTGAGTAAGATTCTTTTATAATAATTCATTTGAGGTCCCATATGCTTTTTCAATCTTCTATAACATTTAGCAAAATATTTTTGATGCCTGATGGTTGGATATTCTTTTTTGGAATGTGCAGCTTCTGGGAGACAATTACACATCCCCTTTTACCTGTGAAGTTGAACATTGCAAATGTACCTCCAGATGGGTAAGCACGTGTCTTTTCCTTTTACCCACAATTTCAGATTATCATATTAAGTTTTCTTCCTGTCATATGTTGAAGAGATTTATTTGCTGAACTGAATGTCTGTTAGGTGATTAAAGCATCAAGCTGTTATGAACAAATGTCCATTAGTATCAAGCTGTTATGAACGTTGTTGCTGTGCTAAGTTATATGACTTTGTTGGTAGTTTTTCATCCTAGAATGTGAATGGGCTGACTGGATGAATAGTTCCTTCTAGCATCAAGCACTGTGGTTGGAAGTCGTGACTGTGCTAAATTATATGACTTTGTTGGTAGTTTTTCATCCTAGAATGTGAATGGGGCCGACTGAATCAATAATTCCTGATTCCCTTCTAGCATCAAGCACTGTGGTTGGAACTTGTTTTCTGTTTGCACCACTTGTAGTCTGTCTGAATTTGTTGGAGAAGTGGAAAGGAACCACAGAATCAGAAAAATAGTCAATTATCTTTCAGATTTTTGTTTCAATTGTTTTCTTGTCATTGTTTCTCTATTTATGCATGCTTGGTGTTCTAATCATTTCTCATTGCTACATTTGATGCTCATTTTTTGCTGTCCAGCTCTAATCCTGGTCTGAATATTGAGAAGACATTTCAAATCTCAAGAGCAGATAAGGAGTTGATGTCTAAACAAGAATATGATGTTCAGGTTTCTGACTACGCTAGTAATACTAGCAATGATAGGTGGCTTCTAGTGTTCATCTGAATATGCTTGGTTGCTCTCTTGTTTATGATGGGTGTGCTCTGATGAATAGGTTTGGTGCATGCTTATTAATGACAAGGTGATATTTAGGATGCAGTGGCCCCAATATGCAGATCTCCAAGTCAATGGTATGCTATTATATTTCAGAGATTACGCAGTCAATTCTAGCCTAATTCTTCTCCCAGAGTACGATGTATGTCATGTGTAAATGCTGTATATTTTTTGAACTGACATGGAGATGGACCTGTAATGCTATTAGGTACTTGTTCTACTCTATCAACTGTATGTTTCATATCATGGCTACTTATCCATGTGCAGATCAGAATATATGAATTAACTTTATTATTGTAAACTAGCATATGCTAGTCTTATTTACTTGTGTTCATTTACAATCTTTTTGTGTATTCAATTGATAGGTGTACCTGTGAGGGCAATAAACCGGCCTGGAGCTCAGCTGCTTGGGGCAAATGGTCGAGATGATGGACCTATTGTGTGTTCTCTCCTTCTGAACTAAAAGCTTTCTGCAATGTTTACTTTACCATGGAAGTGTCTGTCTGTGCACTGCATTCTCCTCTCATATATCTTGTTTTTTTCCCCTGAAGTACATCAATTCTTTCTTCACAGCAATTATCTTGTTTTTTCCCCCTGAAGTCTGAAATTATGAGTTAACAAGATTACAAGTATAACATGAGACAAATCAATGGTTTTCCTCAGTGATGTAGTCGATCTGAGAAATTTTTGCACAATGTTTTTTCCTACTTTATATATTATGCATTTATTTTGGTTCATATTTTAACTAACAGTTCTCCTCGATCATGGTTTTTCATTTTTTTTGTTATCTGTGCGAGGCTGGGAATAAACTCATTAATGATTGCTCATGTTTAACAAAATTTTGTTATAGTTTTACTGTTTCCAGTTTTTCCTAAGTGTCTGTGTGTTTTGTCAGATCACCCCATGCACCAGAGATGGGCTTAATAAGATTTCCATAACGGGATGTGATGCTCGCATATTCTATGTTGGAGTCAGAATTGTAAGGCGGCGTACTCTGCAGCAGGTAAGCTGATCCTCCAATATATTTTTAGCTATTTTTTGTGTGTTCAAATACATAATCTAGTTCTATCAAAGAGTAACTTTCAACTGTTTGTATTCAAAAGTATTGTTGAACGCCATTTGAATTGAACTACACAGCTCCTTAGATGGGAAAGGCACTTGTCTGAATTGAGCTGGATTCGTTACATATCGTTGTGTAATTACATGATTTTGATTCTACTTAAGAGTAAACTTGTTGCCCTTATAAAGATAAGGGGCCTAGTTATTGTTCCTTAAAACATGACATAAGAATTTTGTGGATTTCTTTTGGCATTGCTGCACTTTTCTCTTACGCAACTTTTGCCAGATTCTGAGCATGATTCCAAAGGAGTCTGAAGTTGAAGATTTTGAGGATGCACTATGTCGTGTACGTAGGTGTGTTGGTGGTGGGGCTGCCACAGGAACTGCTGATAGTGACAGTGAAATTGAAGTTGTTTCTGAAAACATTCCTGTCAATCTCCGCTGTCCGGTAAGTAGTTTTTATATATCCCCATGTCAACTGTTTAAAATGTGTGCGATACTTACTGATATTGTTGTCAATCTGTTGGTCTGCTGCTAATGGACATATGAAGTAACCCCTAGTTAGATTTTGTGATCCTTGCTTATTCTTCACTTCTGTATCATGGCCATTTTAAAATTAGATTTCCCTCCTGTGGCTTTTGGAGCAAGTGGGGAATTCTTAAATTAATTGAAATATGGAAACATTGTTTTAGATCATTTTCTGCTACCTCATATTGAGTCACTCCTAGTAGCACATATTCCTGGATTATGCTTTATAAATACTGGGACTTGTTAAATGCATATACCTTTTGCAGTCCTTTCCAATGGAAATTGATACTCCAAAGTTTTAGTATATTCTACAAATTTAATTTTGTTGTTAGCAATAGAACTTAAGGAATTACCTATTATCTTAAGTGGCCCAAGTTTAATAATATTGGTGGTTGATCCTTATTTAATGTGAAATGTTTGCAAGAGAACCTCGGGGCTCAGGCCCCACTGAAGTGTTGGGTTTGTCTGCTAGTTGTTTTCCCCCAGAGGATCTGATACAATGAACAAAGGAATAATCTTTACATCTCCGTGGGAGATTTGTACGAAAAATTTCTTTAAACACAAACACTATTCTTGAAAAAAGGAAAAACTAAATCTTCTGACTTCTAATAAATGGAATCACACAGTCTGAATCACTTTTTATTATCACTAATTTACTGACATAACAACTTCAGAATTCCTCATTTTCAATTTACTATGCTATGGAACTTGCTCAACTGTCAACTTATATCTTTAATTGACAATTTTTATTCTGTATTCAATACTGTATGAATTTTATTGATGATTTTTCAATATACAATGGGCATTTTAACAAGTTCAGGATTGGGGGATCCCTGCTACTATTTTTACTTTGAAGTTCTTATTATAGTGCTTGTAATCTTGAACTAAATGGCGTCTATTATTTTGCTTGAATGCTTCAGATGAGTGGTTTAAGAATGAAGATGGCAGGAAGATTTAAGCCTTGCGCACACATGGGCTGTTTTGACCTGGAAGTGTTTGTTGATATAAACCAACGCACTCGGAAGGCAAGTAATTTAATGCCTTTCTGTATGTTGCCACGTCCTGTGAATTTTAGCATGTTTAACACGTCTCCTTTCTTGTTTGTAAACCCAACGTAGAGGGAAAGGATGTCCTGTTTAGTAAGTGTAGTAATGCATATTTTAACCTTTCTTGTCTGTACTGATGTCTTGAATATTGTATCCGGTTGCAGTGGCAATGCCCAATTTGTCTGAAGAACTATTCCTGGGAGAAATTAATCATAGATCCGTATTTTAATCGGATCACATCTAAGGTATTATCTGCACAATATATTAAGCTGTAGTTTATTTTCTCTGACTTATGCACATTCTTATATATGTGTTCCCATTTTTGTTAAAGATGCGGAGCTCGGTAGAAGATATAGCAGAGATTGAGGTGAAGCCTGATGGCTCATGGCGTGCTAAGTCAGAGGGTGATCGTAGGGGTTTGGAGGAGCTTGGGCTGTGGCATTTCCCGGACGGTACCCTCTGTCCACCTTCTGATGCAGAATCAAAGCCAAAACAAGAAATACCAGTCAAAGAGGAAGCTTGTTCTAGTCCTGCCCTAAAACTAGGAATTAGAAAAAACCAAAATGGCATCTGGGAATTTAACAAGCCTCCTCACGAGCTGCAGGGAGTGTCTCCTTCAAATATGTTTCCAGATGCTTTTGAGAATAATGGTCACAATATAATTCCTATGAGCAGCAGTGCCACTGGCAGTGGCAGGGATGGTGAAGATGCTAGTGTGAATCAGTGTGGTGGTGGGAACCGCGAGTTCTCAACCATAAACGATCTAGAATATGAGTCAGTACCCCCAAACATTGATCCACCACATGGAGTTGATACTGCAGGACCTGCTGGCGATACTGAGTTGATTGTCCTCAGTGATTCAGAAGAAGAAGCTGAAGCACTGATGCCACCTAGCTCCACGTACCAGAACAATGGATCAGTTGCTGGTGGGGTTCAATTTTCAGCTCCTCCGCTTCATGGAATGTCCGATCCTTATTTCGAAAACCCTTCCCTTGCTAATGGTGGAACGTCATTCCTTGATCTTTACAACCCAAATGATGATGATTTTGGGAGTAATATATGGGCGTCACCTTCTGGTGGTCAGGGAGTTCCTAGTTTTCAGTTATTTGGTTCCGATGCGGATGTATCTGATCCTTTATTTGACTTGCAGCATACTGCTCTTAATTGCCAGTCATCTATAAATGGCCGCCCATTGAATCCAGACATAGCTATGGGATCCAACGCACATGCCTCTGAGTCCACCGATCAACATTCCAACATGAATGATGGTTTAGTGGATAATCCCTTGGCATTTACCGGCAATGATCCATCCCTTCAAATATTTCTTCCCACAAGGCCATCCGATGCGTTGACTTCTCATTCAGATTTGAGAGACCATCCTGATATGTCGAATGGCATTCATACTGAAGATTGGATCTCTCTTAGGCTGGGGGATGGTGGAGGTGGTCAGGGTGGATCTGCAGCCCCAAATGAGTTGAGTTCAGGACATGATTTACAGTCAGCAGATAATGCTTTGGATTCAACAGCAGACCATGGTGAGCCTTTGGGTTGTGTATCTCACTGCCTCTACCCATGTGATGTTTCCTTGATTCTTTGATAGCATGTGGTGGTATTTTTTTTGGCAACTGTAGCTAGCTCATCGGTTTGTTGTTTCTCATTTGTCATTGGCAGCCTCGTTTTTACGAGGTGCAAATGACAACAGGACTGGCAGGAGGAGTCGGGAGAGACCGGATGGTGGCCCTTTCTCATTCCCTCGACAGAGGCGCTCTGTAAGGCCAAGATTATTGCTATCTATTGATTCTGACTCTGAGTAAAGCCATTTAGGGCTTTAAAAAAAAGGCATCCCAATTTTTGCTACCTAGCGGTTCTGTGTATTAAAAGTGAAGATGCGAACTACAATTCCAGCAGTTGGAAAACTGGTTGCCAGGTAACTTACCGATAACTCCCTATGAGTCATCCTGATTTTCTATTTTTACATTCAGAGTTGGAGTTGGTTGCTTCAGTTTTGGATGGTTTTGTTACTGGTAGAACCAGGCAAAAAAGTTATCTGATTCTGCATCCTTCACTGGTTGTGGAGAATTAAGGCTTTGCTCAGTAGAGGTTTTAGACCATCTTGGCATTCCCTTTTTCCTCTACATCAAATGGAGGTGACTGAAAAAAAAGCCCCAAGGTTAAAGGGACAGCTTGTAAATGTTATATGTAGATAAAATACAACCTTGGAAGAATCTGATTCTATGTCAACTATTATATATAATTTCATCTGCAGTTCTATTTCCCTTTGTGAAGTATGATGTAGGTGTTGATTTCTTGATTTTGTGTGATGGAATCTGAGTACCAAATTCTTCCTATACCTGTTTCCCCACCAATCATCTATACGTGTATATGTGTGTGTATAGGGTTCTTTTGTGTGTGTGTGTGTGTGTGTTTTGTAGTTTCTTAGTAGTCCCCTAACCCCTCGAGTTATTGCTAGATGTCTTTGTGTGGAGTGGATCTATTGTTTAAGCGCTGAAGCTAACTTGTGTTAGGTCCCGACTCAAATGTTCAATTGAAAGAAGATTTCCATACGAAACAAGTTATTTTAAGTTTGATTCTATTCAATTTTGATGCCATACGGATACTTGAAAATAAACCTCACGAGCGAATAAGAAAAAAGCTTTTAAAGGCTGAAATATTATTACAGTGACTTTGAATTGGATCAAACTAATAGATCCATCAATCAGACATGGGAACATGGGTCATATTACTTTTGTTAACTTGGCCCAATTCAGTTAATGTGTGTTATATGTTCTGGATAACTTAAAAACAGTTACAAAGAGGATAAAGGTAAGGAAGAAAATACAAACAATTGTTTTGATTAATTCAAAATAGTTTTTTAAAGTAAATTAGTCAATGA
>MAYD01511783.1:0-10631 GCA_001909325.1 Ruellia speciosa
ATTCATTGTTTGTCAAACTCTCTCCAACTGGAACAAAAAATTGTATTAAAAAAATATTTATTCAAGCAATCAAATTAAATCTTCAACCATCCACATGAATGAAAGTTGTATCAAAAACTATTTAACATATATAAATATTTTTTTCTTGTAAACACTAATGGAAAAAAAAAGCATTTTGCACCGGGCTTAAACGGGCTTCTTGCACCGTACACAGCCCACTTCTAATGCGGGTGGTTCAATTACCTAAATTATTTGATACGGGGCTAATACTAAACCACCGGGCCTAAAGTCATGCCCAGTGCAAAAGACCCCAATTGCACCGGGCATAAAATATACCTGGTGCTATTGATTCTCATTTTATACGACGTGGCGCGCCCACTTAGAGTAATGGGGTGGCCATTAGTCTAGGTTAGCCAATACGGTGTGGCGCACCCACTGAGAGTAATGGGGGCGTTACATGTAGCCCGGTACAAAAGGGGCAATGTTATTACTATTTTTTCTACTAGTAAAAAATGTAAATCAAATCCAATTGTTACTAAAATCATGATATGGTACATAATAGGAAAATATGATTCGAATCAAAACCCACAAAAAGTGAAATACAAATAGAAAGAGAAATAAAATGCAATGTAAAAACTCTATGAATAGTGCCAAAAGAGAACTTAAAAAGTTGGCATGGGATGGAAATTACAGAGCATCCTTTTTATCATCCCCAATTCCCAACCCATAAAGGTCAAACTTCGAAGGCCATGCCCATACACAAACTAGACAGGGTCCTGGGCCCAGCACCCAGGCGCATCGACATAATAGACATTGCATAAGCATAGGCGGTGCATATGCATCCGAGTTCTGAACTCCGGGACTCGACAAAAATCCTAAATTAACCCTGTCCTAACTCCTAATAGAAGCTGCCTCGTATTTCGTACGGACGTTACAACCCACAATTGACATTTATGCAGACGATGACACAATCCCACCTTCGAATACTGCAGTGGATTTAAATGGGACTCAGTGTCTCAGACAGCACCTCCGCATTCCACCAGAAACCATCCTCGTTGCTTCCTTATTTCCCACTACACACACAAAGTATTAGTATTATTATTAATTATTTTCTCTCTGGGACTCTGTCTCCGTCTATATATTATACGAGCAAGAAAGGATTCTTGATTCTTCAAAGTTGAAACCCCAATTCTGAGTTAGTCTTGTGGAGCTTTTCTGTTTAAAGTTTAAACATGGGCACCAAGGGAATCAGTCTCGACGACATCAAGAATGAAGCTGTTGATTTGGTTAGTATATTTATACATAAATCTTCTGGAAAGATTCATGATTTCATCCATATATCATATGTTATGCTGTGATCATGGCTTTGTGTTGATTATTTACTTCTTGATATGTTTTGAATTTAATTTTGTGTGTTCAATCCAAGTGCTGCTGTAAAGGTGTGATTTTGGACACGGATCACATTGATCGTACAATATATATATATATATGTACGTATATTAAGGCAGATATTTTTTTGGGTAATTTTGATCTAATTTCCTTCTACTACAACCTTTTCTTTTTCTCCTTATACTATCTCTCTCTCCTCTGTCATGTGTCTGATCATGTTCGTTTTTTCTTCCTCCTGTGGTTTCGAGATGGCGAAATTGATTTTTGGTTGTTTTATTTCTTTTATTAAGTGGATTATATTTGCTAGGTTGCATTTGTATATTATGTGTGTATATATTCGGATGGGATTTAATGTATGTAACAAGTAACAAAAGGATTATGCTTTTAAGGGGGAAAAAGAAATAGTAGCATAACTTAAGTCGATCATATTGTGCTTAAATTTGAAGCAAAAAGTCCATCACATGTTTCATGGTTGTGTTATTGTGTAACGAATTCCGAGGAGAAAAAAAAGACATTCTCGGAGGAGTCTTGAGGAAGATTTTCCTCCCCCTGGGCCCACATGTGACATGCTTAAATTTATACTTTTTCTCTACAAAGGTGTATTTTATTTTGTAAGCAAGTATTTTTACTTTTTACTAAGAAATGAAGTAGTTTTTTATCCGTTACCTTTTCAAAAAAAGTAAGTCACTTTCATGTTGCGCCTTGAAAATTTTCATCTAAGTCATGCGAAGGTGTTATCCTTTAACCTGTAATGATGCTTCAATAATTCGGTACACTGGATTCGATTTTTTCGATTTTTTAAAAAAATAGAATTACCGACCAATTCGAACAAAATTCAAGAATTATCGAACTTAATATATATATATATATATATTATTTTAGTATATTAAATATATTTTTTATTATTTAATATTATTATAATATATATATATATATTAAAAAATAAAAATAATATTTTAATAATTATGAGTTTGGCTCACGAATTCAATTTTTTTAGTACCAAATTCGACTTTTTTTATTTCGAAATCGTAACTGGAAATTTTGCACATTACTTGAGCTGAGCCAAAGTTTTGAATTTTATGATTAGTTTGATTAAATTAATTTTATCATTATAAGACACAAAACAATGATTGATAGAAGGGAAATGGGGCTTAGCTCAACCATACGGTTGGAGCTGCTGAACTATGCAGGCTTGCTCCAACTTGATCAAATCGGGTAACTTGCTTATTTAATTGGGAGACGAAGACTGGTCTTATTGTAAAGAGGACTATTTAGACATTTCACTGAAATTGCCTATCCATATAGACTGAAGAATGAAGATGGCTTGCATATTGTAACATTGCAATGCAACTTTTTACATCACACTTTTGGAATTTCATAGAATGGGCTATCATAACATACTGTCCTTTTAACTAGTAAAGAACCCTAAATTAACTTGTTCATTTCAAGATCATTTTTTCTACCACTGTTTGAGTCTTAGTAATTGCTGTTTAATTTGTAAGTCGGGACTCAGGCATGATGCATAACATTTTGATTGAACGCCAAATTTGCAGGAAAAAGTTCCTATTGAGGAAGTGTTTGAGCAGCTAAAATGTTCTAAAGAGGGTCTAACATCGGAGGAAGGAGACAACAGACTGAAAATATTTGGTCTGAATAAATTGGAGGAGAAAAAGGTGTCCTGTTTCTGTTCTTGTTCTCCTTAATTCTGCCTCAATAACATATTTTGAATCAAACCGGTAATTGTTGTTTGATGATATTATCCAACAGGAGAGCAAGCTTCTGAAGTTTTTAGGTTTCATGTGGAACCCACTTTCTTGGGTCATGGAGGCTGCTGCACTGATGGCGATTGCCCTTGCGAATGGTGACGGGAGACCTCCCGACTGGCAGGACTTTGTCGGTATTGTTGCCTTGCTGTTTATCAACTCAACTATCAGCTTCATTGAAGAAAACAATGCTGGGAATGCTGCTGCAGCCCTCATGGCTGGACTCGCTCCGAAAACCAAGGTTGAGGAGTGATCATGTGGTCTATTGTTGGGATATTTATGTTCTTGTTATTCACGACGATTTACGTGTCTACTTGTTAATATACAATGTAGGTTCTGAGGGATGGTCGCTGGAGTGAGAAAGATGCATCGATTCTTGTTCCAGGGGACATTATAAGCATAAAGCTGGGAGATATCATCCCTGCTGATGCTCGGCTTCTTGAGGGCGATCCCTTGAAAGTTGACCAATCAGCGTTAACTGGGGAGTCTCTTCCCGTCACTAAGAACCCTTCAGATGAAGTGTTCTCTGGCTCGACGTGTAAGCAGGGAGAAATTGAGGCTGTTGTCATTGCAACCGGTGTGCACACTTTCTTTGGAAAGGCAGCTCATCTGGTGGACAGCACTAACCAAGTTGGACATTTCCAGAAGGTTCTCACTGCTATTGGAAACTTCTGCATATGCTCGATTTTTGTTGGGATTGTCATCGAGATCATAGTCATGTATCCAATACAGCACAGGAAGTACAGAGATGGAATTGACAACTTGCTGGTTCTCCTGATTGGAGGGATTCCAATCGCTATGCCAACAGTGTTGTCTGTTACGATGGCGATCGGTTCCCACAGGCTTTCTCAGCAGGGGGCGATCACTAAACGTATGACGGCTATAGAGGAAATGGCGGGCATGGATGTCCTTTGCAGTGACAAAACAGGAACACTGACCTTGAATAAGCTGACGGTCGACAGAAATCTTGTGGAAGTTTTCCAAAAGGGAGTGGACAAAGAGGAGGTGATTTTGTTGGCAGCAAGAGCTTCAAGAACTGAAAATCAGGATGCAATCGATGCTGCCATTGTAGGAATGCTTGCCGACCCAAAGGAGGTAAGTTGTAAATTGTTCAAGGAGTTGAATTTTGTAACAAAATTCGTTGTATTTTGAGTTTTACTCATTATAGAAATGCTGCTTTTAACGGTAAAACTGTTCCTTTCACAGGCAAGAGCCGGTATAAGAGAGGTGCATTTTCTCCCATTTAATCCTGTGGACAAGAGGACTGCATTAACCTACATTGATTCTGATGGCAATTGGCATCGAGCCAGCAAAGGCGCCCCTGAGCAGGTAGACGCGGCTTTTATATCACAAAAAAATTGATCATGTTCTGAACTTGGCTCTGTTTTGGCCATGGTGACTATTAACTTAGTTCTCATTGATAGATTCTGAACTTGTGTAATAGCAAGGAAGATGTCAGGAGGAAAGTTCACTCTGTCATTGATAAGTTTGCTGAACGTGGGCTTCGTTCCTTAGCTGTTGCCAGACAGGTTCTGTATATTTTCTGAATTTGTTCTTCTCTAGCTTATGACTTCTTATGCTCACCTTGATGTTCTGATTTTGCTGTCTGTTGCAGGTAGTCCCGGAGAAAACAAAAGATAGTGTCGGAGGACCATGGCAGTTTGTTGGCTTGTTACCTTTGTTTGATCCACCGAGGCATGATAGTGCTGAGACTATAAAAAAAGCGTTGAACCTTGGCGTCAATGTGAAGATGATCACCGGTATTGAAATCTTATATATTCTCTAGTTGTCTGCCTGTTGTTGACATTGTGTTGAACCACTCATGATTTAATATTTATTTCCTCATTCAGGTGACCAGCTCGCCATAGGCAAGGAAACAGGTCGAAGGCTTGGAATGGGAACAAACATGTACCCATCTTCAGCATTGCTTGGACAAAACAAAGATGAATCTCTTGGAGGACTTCCTGTTGATGAGCTGATCGAGAAGGCTGATGGTTTTGCTGGAGTATTTCCCGGTCAGCTTACTGTTGTTGTTAGTTTGGATGTGAGTGAGATGAGTTCTTACCATTTTGGTTATCCATAATTTGATTTTGCGCATATGTTGTAGAGCACAAATATGAAATTGTGAAGAGGCTGCAAGATAGAAAGCACATCTGTGGAATGACTGGTGATGGAGTCAATGATGCTCCGGCTCTAAAGAAGGCAGATATCGGCATTGCTGTTGCTGATGCAACCGATGCTGCTAGAAGTGCATCTGACATTGTCTTGACTGAACCCGGGCTAAGTGTTATCATAAGTGCAGTGCTTACTAGCAGGGCTATATTCCAGAGAATGAAAAACTATACCGTGAGCAAGCGCTCGTCCATTCACCTTTTTCTCTTTACACTTTACTTGTTTGGGATTGTCTGAGCTCACCGTCTTTACTGTTCTTTCAGATATATGCAGTCTCAATAACGATCCGTATAGTGGTAAGTTTCCGGAAACTCTTGAAAACTTCTGGATGAACTCTTGATTTATCATGAGCACAGCTTATTGTTAAATGTTGAATGCAGTTCGGATTCATGCTTATTGCTTTGATATGGAAATTCGACTTTGCCCCTTTCATGGTTCTAATCATTGCCATCCTAAATGACGGTAAGAATGAAGATGCCATTGCCAGAAGGATCTATCGTAAACTATTTTAAGCACATCATATTTGATTCAGACATTGCATGTACCTTCAGGAACCATCATGACAATTTCAAAAGATCGAGTGAAGCCATCTCCAGTTCCAGACAGCTGGAAACTTAAGGAAATTTTCGCCACTGGAATCGTCTTGGGAGGTTACTTGGCATTAGGGACTGTGCTATTCTTCTGGCTCGTTAAAGATACCAACTTCTTCTCTGTATGCATAAAATCCCTATTCATTCCTATCAAGAAATGGAACCATATTCATTCCTATCAAGAAATGGAACCATATTCATTCAATTCTCTCTGTGTCTCCTCTAACTCCTTTTGTCTACTGCAGGAAAAGTTCGGCGTAAGGTCTTTGAGAAACAGTCCCCGGGAAATAATGGCCGTGTTGTACCTGCAAGTGAGCATAGTGAGCCAAGCACTCATTTTTGTCACACGGTCGCGAAGCTGGTCCTATGCTGAACGCCCTGGAATGTTTTTACTGAGTGCTTTCCTTATAGCCCAACTGGTATAACGCAAACAGTTCATGCTGATTAACGCATTTTTTGATTCAGGATTGTGATGACATTTACTGGATTTTCCCACAGGTTGCTACTCTAATAGCTGTTTATGCTAACTGGGAATTTGCGAAGATTAAAGGATGTGGTTGGGGTTGGGCTGGTGTCATCTGGGTTTACAGCATAGTGACATACGTTCCTCTCGATCTACTCAAGTTCTGCATTCGCTACGTCCTGAGTGGAAAAGCATGGGATAATCTCTTGGAGAACAAGGTGCGTGCATTTTCCTCTCTAACGATAACAATATTTTTGTTTTTTGGGACGATTTGAATCACTCATACTGGTCAATTCTGTAGACTGCTTTTACGACCAAGTCCAACTACGGGAAGGAAGAACGAGAAGCTCAATGGGCTGCAGCTCAGAGGACTTTGCACGGCCTTCAGCCACCAGAAACGACCAATCTTTTTGCGGAGAAAAACAGCTACAGGGAGCTGTCGGAGATTGCGGAACAAGCCAAACGACGAGCTGAGGTTGCAAGGTACGGCAAGCATTTATTCGCGCTCAAAATCAATCTTTTGTTGTGTCTTGGAGGACATAAGGCAGGCGAAAATAATGGTTTATGTAATAATGTTGGATGAATTTGTGATGCAGGCTGAGAGAGTTGCATACTTTGAAGGGTCATGTGGAATCTGTTGTGAAGCTGAAAGGATTAGACATCAACACCATTCAGCAGCACTACACTGTCTGATTCAACCATCCAAGAATGCCCTGCTGGAGAATCAAGCTCCTGAAAAAGCTCAATTGATGTAATAGTTGCTTAGTCAAGTAACCTAGGAATGTTCTTGGCTGTCTTAGGATGATGATGATGGTGATGCACTTGGTGTGCTCAGTAGCTTCAGTAGATGGAGACTTCCTAAATATATATGAGCTTCTATATTTATCATGGTTGGCTTGTGCACTTGTGCTTTTATATTTGACCCTTACCTATGTACTTCTCCGTTGATCAGATGATCAAAATTCAAATGGATTAGAATAATTTAACCGGGATCAATAGATTTCATGAGGCAAAACGCCAAAACCTAATATAGACTTAGAGATAATGGACAGATCACCCCAAAGTTTGGGGCCCAATTTAGGCCCAATAATGAAATGATAAAGAAATAATGAAACTCCTGGTTTGGGCCAACGTGGCAGCATTTTCACCACAAATTTAGATTGTAGCGGGCCCATTTATAGATTCGGACCTGGATATGGACATGGGAAAATTAATGAGACTATTGTTGTGTGGGAGCTCTGCAATTGCGATTTGCGAAGCTCATCTTCGGAAATGGCGACTTTGACAAAGTCTTCTTCTGCCAAGGCTTTTGCTGAATTCCTTCCGCCGTTTTCCTCCGCAAGGAAAATTCCTCATGCTATTTCTCTTCCACCACCACGCCGAAGCCAATCAAAATATGCGACGCGTATCTATGCGTCGGTATCGGCGGTGCCGACGAAAACTAATGCTTTGGTGGAGGATATTGTGTCCAAGGTAAGTCTCTGCACATTGCTAAGAACGAAGGTGTTTGAATATTTCGTTTGTTCGTTCTCGTATTTGAGCAATTCGAGGGTTTTCATTTTTTTTAAAAAATGTTTTTTGACGTGTGAACTATGAAGCAAATATGCTTGGAACTGAATGGAATGGGCAATGAATAATTAGTACTTTAAAGTATCAAGTTTTGTGCGTTGCATACAATTTGGAATCAAATGGTCTAAATTGTGTTTCACTTCATCTTGGCAGATTGAAAGTTGTGAATATTATTGTGTTGCCTGTGATGATTAGGTAGTGATGAAAGTAACATGTTCAGCTATTGAATCAAAATGTTGCGAAATTTTGAGTCTCTTTCGAACTGGAGAAGGATCAAACACCTTGTATTTTCTTTGAAATGCACTGAGTAGTACTTATTTTGAAACTTCTAAATCTCATAGTGTTTCTTACTTTCTTATACTATGTGTGATGATTCTCCTCTGTTCTTCAGTCAATGCCTTTTGCCTTAGTCATGGTATAGCAATAAACCAAAACTGTGATTTCGTGCTTACATAGGTTATGGGAACAGATAGAGGAGTTCTCCTAGGGTGGGATGAGCACCAGAAGGTTGCTCAGGTGGCTAATGAATTGCAAAATTTTTGCGTGGAAGAGCCAGTGAAGTGCCCTCTTATATTTGGAGGTGAAGATCCCACCAATTTTTTCTCATTTGATTGACTTGCGTTCTTTCAAAATCAATACTGTATGTACTAAAGCATGGCTAATAAGCCATTCTCATCTGCACGTAGAGTGGGATGTGCTGTATTGCTCAAATCCAACCTCGCCAGGAGGTGGATTCCGGAGTGCATTTGGCCGCCTTGTGTTCAAAACCAAAGAAATGATTCAAGTTGTGGAAGCCCCTGATATCGTTAGAAATCATGTCTCATTCTCTCTTCTGGGCTTTGTAGATGGTGCAGTTTCTTTGAAGGGTAATTTGCTTCTTGTATTCACCGTTGTATTATAGTCCACCTTTTCCCATCTATCAGCACATTTATTCGTTGGGTTAAATATGTTTAGTGGCTGTGCAGGGAAGTTGAGGGCTTTGGATGAGAAATGGATACAAGTAGTGTTTGAGGCACCTGAACTCAAGATTGGAGGACTGGAGTTTACATACGGCGGTGAGAGTGAAGTGAAACTCCAAATTACATACATAGATGAGAACATCAGACTGGGAGTAGGTTCCAGAGGATCCCTCTTCGTCTTCCAGAGGCGCAAACTGGTATCATAACTCACGACACAATTATGTGGTTTGGACAAAGTTTCATCTGTACTATAAAGCACTACTGTCTTAAAAAATGATCATTGTTGTATTATCCAGATAATTTTACATGGTCGCATGCCTGTTTATGTAAAGTCACAGCTTGTAACATTCAGGCAAGTGTATGAAATGAGATAACTCTAGTGGCACTTTGTATATGAGAAGTGCTTCCCTTATCTGTCAGGGATCAAGAAAGGGGATACAGATTATTCTACTTCACTACCAAAATATTTTAACTTTCAATCTGCCATACTAAAAGCTAGAATTTTTTGAATCCCAGCATGAACCATAGCTTTCCTCAGGGCAGCAGCATTATCCCATACCTCTGCCCCCCGCGTAAATGCTGGACAACACCACATATCGTCCGCAGTGTCCAGGCTGCAACTCAAGTAACCACCTGCCCACTTTGTTCCCCAAGCTAACATCTCCGTGGACTCTGCAGGCCCCCAAAAGAGCACCCAAAACCTGCATCAGCCTTGAAAGGCATGCTTGTCACGAATTCATGTACCTCCTTCAAAAGGCCAGCTCTGCTTAAGAGATCAACTACGCCTCCATAATGCTCCATCCTTGATGTAATGCCAAAGTCATGTGACATTGATTGAAACAAGCCCATACCCCTGTCCACGAGTTTTGTCCGTGCACAAGCTGACAGAATGCCAACAAATGTAACCTCATCTGGTTGCAAACCCATAGTCCTCATCGTATGAAACACCTCTAAAGCGTTGCTTTCCCTACCATTTGAGGCCAATGGACAAATCATAGCATTCCAAGTGCACAACTTTTTCACAGCCATAGAATTGAATACCCTGAATGCGTGGCTTAAGCAGCCCATTTTCCCATACTGTGCTATCGATGCGGTTCCAACAAAAACACCCGACTCGTTGCTCCTAATCATGTATCCATGAATTTGCTTCCCCTGATACAATGCAAAGCCATCATCCAAATTCCCACAAGCTGATAGCACACCGACCAATGATGCTTCATTCGGCCTTAAAGTGCCCCATATCGCATCCTCATTCGCCATCATTTCTTTGAAAACTTCACAGCCTCCCTAAAATAGCCATTTTGCATATAACCACTGACAACACTCCGTCCATGAATACACATCCCACAAAGGCAAGCTCAAGAAAGTCGAAACAGACACCACTTTTCACAAATCCATCAAGCATTGCATTGCATGAAACAATACACCATTGAGGCCTTTCATCGAACATCATCCATGCACTTTTTGTCACCAATTTGAGAGTAGAAAAAATAAAAGTTCTGACAAAGGGGTCAACCAACAGGCCTCTCCTAACACATTGCGCATTAAAGGAGTAACACATTGGCGAAACCCTAAACAACCCGGAGAGGGCAACTGTAGCTTTAAGGACCGAGGGGAAGGTGTAGCTATTCAGAGTGGCTTGGTGACGAAGCATATGGATAGAAAGGAGGAGACTGATCCGGGGCATGGAAAAATTGAGGTAACTTATGATGAGTGTTAAATTTAA